>MU128203.1:0-10806 GCA_014904975.1 Marasmius fiardii PR-910
CCATAAAGCTCTTCCCCTTTATACAAAACTTATTCTAAAGTTTCATTCAAGTTAAATTGATAGTAACATTAGCATAATGTTAGCATAAGTTTAGCATAGAGTCAACATAAATTCTATATGGTACCAAGACCTAATATCAACATAGTGATGAGAGCACCGGCAGCTAAAGAGATTTCGGCTTCATACCGCCAACTCAGTTAATGTCCAAGAAAGTACCACGCGCTGAATGTAAGTATGTCGGAAGGGGTACTACAAAGGGCTAAATAAGGTGATCCCTGGTAGTTTTCAACAGAAGGAGATTGTCGATGCTGTATGAGATGTTTGTTGTACCGTATCTCTCTCCATATCAATGAATTAGCGCGCCTTGCAAAAGACATTTGTTAGTACAATCCATTGCAAATAATCAGCTCATCAGGAGTGACTGATTCGTCCACATGGCATCCCGGTGGAGCCTTGCGTCTCCGTAATTGCCTGCCTCGCGAGAGCCCGACCATTAGACCATTGCTATCGATAGCATAGGAAACAAAAAACATGTAGTCTATTTCTCATCAACAGGTTGAAGTAACGAGATTCTGGAATCTCGTATTCAGCCATCTGAGTTTCAGCAGAATTTCTCAATTGGATAAATACTTATAGATAGACAAGAGTATAAATAGAGAGTGGAGTAACCGAGAGAAGAGGAAGAAGAAAAGAGAGTGAAATTAACACATTCTGTTTTTTGATCATAAATCAAACACCCTCAGCTTCCACTGGAAGGGAAAGACCTTTGCCACCCTGCATACCCTCAATGTCATGTTGCATGAAACTGAATGTGTCCTGTGGCCTGCCTTCAATTGACCTCTGCTGGCTATCTTGAATCTCAGGAATATGAAATGTAGACAGCTTCTGCTGAACACTATCCACAGATTTCCCATATGCTACTCGGGCAATGACCAAGGTAGGAGCCAAACCCTAGAGGAACAGATTAAGAGTATATTCAGAGATGGTTGTATGAGCAGGATAGAACTTACAGACATCAGGATTGGGACAATAATAATATCAATAGGAATGGCACCAGCTATACTGCCATCCCATACAAAGTCTTGAAACACAGTTGCTATCAATAGTGCACCTGCATAAAGCAATGCAGACTCAATTCTGAAATATCCTGGTTAGCACAGCGAGAGCAGAAAAGTGATTTGTACCTACATTATAGCTATAACATCATTAAACCTTGTATGTCTTGCTGCTGTTCTTGACAGCTTCTTTGCCTCACGAGTGATCCACCAAATGCGTCCTCCTTTGTCAAATGTGTGAGCAAGTCCCAGTGTTTCTTCAATAAAGTTTAGATAGTAGTATTACTCACCGGTGATTAATGTCAAAACAATTTGAAAAATGACTATTCCTATCAAAACTCCTTTATCAATTGTCATTGCCTTCTCCTGAATGGTTAGATTGTTATGTTTGGAGGAGCTACCATATCCAATTGTTGTAGCAATGACACATCCCAAGTCTATACCTTCACTATTAGTTAATATAGGACTCTAAATCACAATAAAAGAAACAGACCATTCAAGATGAAGGCAGTAAGCCCAAGTGGATACAACAGATATTTGCTAGAGTTGAAAATAACATAACAGCGGTGAATCTAGATAAAGTGTCAGTTATTCTGTGGTTGTGTCTTTCATAAACTTACCAGCATTATGTCAGCTACTGAACTGTAGTTACAATCAAGCAATTAGTTCCAAAGTGTATTTGGAAAACAAAAGTTTCAACTATACTTCATAAGAGTTGAAGTAATATTTGTAATCGCACTAAATTTAGTGAGTATGGAAAGCAAAGCTCATGATATGATGTTTGCTTGCCTGTAAGCAGATTTTGAGTTGTCCCCTAAAAGGAAATGAATAATTGAAGCATATTTCTTGGTTGTTGCAGCATCAAATTCAATAGAGGGTCCATGAGTTGTTCCCCAAGTGGAGAAACCAGTATAGACAGTGGCCAGCACAAAGAGGGCTATGGAGCCTCCTTTATGTAGTTTGTGAGCAGAACTTCCATCTCTAAAGAGGGCATGAACTGATAGCCCAAAAATTACACAGTAGATCCCTAGAACCAAAGTGGTTACTAACAACTATTCAGAGCCATTGACTGTATATACAAACCATATAGAAAGAACAACACCTATAAAAAATCTCTTCAGTGATGCTTCCTTCCTGATGTTTAAACATTACAAACAGAGAGAGTGGAAATTGGTTGGACTATAATAGTCTGGGCACTGAGAAAAGGAGCCAGAGCTGCTTCAAGATCACTTGTGGGGGACATTGGCAGAAGATTGCAGGTAAATGGGGAGAAGATGCTAGAGACAAGGAAGAATTGAGCGGTGAAATGGTGCACTTTTTATATAGCACTAAATCAGCTCTTCGAAAATCTAATATATTCAATCGACTTCAACCACCCTCATTGTCATCTGTATTGAAATCTTTGGAGTGCTATCAACCCTTCAACAAACTGATTCACCTGATTCTTTCTGGTAGTTTGGAATTGAGCCAACGGACTTGAACAATACAAACGTGGTTTGAATTTTTCATCATACCTCAGTAGAATCTCAGCCTCAATTTCTGGGATCAATGAGATGAGGTGCAACTCATATACAACCAGGAACCTGTTGGCATCCTTCATATGTGTATAGTCCTATTCTGATCTATCTATCCAAAACTCTATGCTACTTTGATGGTTTCTTATTCTACTGTCCAGAAGATCATCGACTTTCTGGCTGATGGGCCTGATTTTGAGGCTGCACATGAGTCTAAAAGGGTTCCATATGTAAGGAAGATCAAATGCATAATGTCATATCCTAATTTTGGCCTGGCATTCGTTTGTAGATAAAGGTATCCACTATCCTCAGTAGTAGCTCGAATTCTCTCCCTGTGGCACCCACCAATCCTCACCATAGCTAGAAAGTGGAAGTCTACACAGAATCACATTTGAGGAAAGATCATCATGGTACTTGGCATGACCATCAATCATCTTTCGGGTGAAGATAGGGTTGATGAAACGTGGGGGTATTTGATTATGACTTGTAGCGGTACCAGTTGCTACCTAAACAAACATATGCATGATATGATGGTCTTTGAAGTTGATTAACACAAGAAATCACGAGCACACTGCAGAGAGAGAATACCCATGCAAGGTTAAAACAGTGATCCATCAAAAATTATCGGGTGTAAAAGGTAAAGGAACGAAGTTGAGAAGACATTGTAACGGTGACCCAGGCAACCCACCGCATATTGAATGTTCAGGTACCATCTCTTCCCGCGGCGATGGTCTGGCGCATCTTGAAAAGATTGGTTAGCTGATGACAGAGGAAGGGTTGCAGAATTCATTTTCCTCCCAGCTGTCGACAATCTACAAGAGATTTCTTTGTGGGTAACTAGTACACTCTGTGCGGGATAGAGTTACCTATAGAGACAGCGCTTTCAATTACTCTCAAATCAGCCAACATTGTGGGGACAGATCGAGTACTGCTGGCGTGCCTGGATAAGAATGGGTCGCTGCGTCTACTTCTGCCTTAGCTGCTTGCCTGCCGTGCACTCTACTGCTGCTGGATGGTGTGGATGACTGGGATACTGATAAGTCCAGTAGTTTGAGATTTTCTGTTGCGTTTCAAATGTCCACGAACGCGAGCTAAACAGTGTCCTCGGCATGACCGAGGTAACCAGCGAATGAGTAGGGCATTTGGCATGTCTCCCACCCAGAAACTTCATTCACAAGAGGAGTTGAAGCCTGATTAAATGAACCCCTATGAGTCGTGATCAAAGCCATTGATAGAGGACACGTCTATTCTGTGTTGAGATGCGTTTTGGGAAGAATTCATGCACCTCCTCATACATTTTGTGATTAGAGTTTATAGCATGGGTTTCCGTGAGGATGAGGCCCTTGATAGCTATAAGGGGTACATTATCTCGTTCTGTGAGGGATTTTCTTATTTGGTTTCATGCCATGATAGGCCGAGGCAGCTTCTTCTGGGAAAATATTATAAAAGTGTATTCATCAAAAAGTTGACATCCATACGCCGAGGTTGTATATTCCCATAAAGTTTAACCGAGGACGTTGGGTATTCTCAAATTCTTGACTCTTATGGAAGATGGGGTGCTGTGCTTGCGTTGGCAGTGGTCTGGTTTCCGAAAAGACATCGATCTATTACGACGGCTTCATCTCTCGAGGCTCCCGCCCGCCCCTTTGCGATGCGAGGCTAACCCTGCGGTGTCATAGTCAACACATACCCGCAATTTGGCAGCTTAGTCTTTATGTAGAAAGTGGCCGCGATCGACAATCTCAGATGCTAAATGGTTCGCTGAAGTCAGTGCAGGAATGCTGTGAGCACGCTTTTTTACTACTCGCTGATTTTGCAAGGCCTTGATGGAGTTCAATTAATTAAACTTCGCACCGTGTCATGTCTAATCGCATCCAGAGTACGTAAGGTTTTCCCAACGGTATGTGTATGAGTATCTACGCATCTTTGTCCCCTATGGATTTCCCGTTGACTCAATCCCCAGAACTTACTGCTCACACACACAGTCCCATTATATGAACAGACGACGTTCTACTCTCGGAACAACATACAACTAAGTTGTTTTCCAGGTTCGGCAAGTAGTCCCTTCGATGCACTTAGATGGAGGGATAATATCATGAAGCTAACACGGCCTTGCATAAAAACCTAGTACTTGACATTTACCTTGAGGCAGCCATGAGCCTGATCGTCTTCCTGTTGTTTTCCTCCATGCTCCATATAGCCGCGATAAACCCAGCACATGAAAATTAGACAATCTTCAAGCTCAGCAGATAAACGATGCGGCCGACACGTACTCCCCATCGCCTTCTAAACGCGAAAGTGCCAGACATCGGCCAATCCCGGATCCGCGCCAGTAGAAACTGCAAAAGATAGGCGTACCCAGATATGCAGTTCAGGCTCGGAAGTCCGGACCAGCTCTCCTTTCGTCCTCGTAAAAGCCAGGAGGTTCTCATGATCGGCTTGTCCTTAAGGCTTTTTTTGACCTCAGAACATTTTGTTCTGGGTGAAGCCTCCGTGCATTATAGAATCTAATCAGCAAGGGCGTCGGAGAATCGAAGAGTAGAAAGTCAAGTAGAAGGCCATGCGTACCTCATCACGACGTTTGTTGGCAACAGGCTTTTCGTGTTTCCCCGCTTCGCGGCTGGCATAACCCTTTTTGATCGGGAAGTCTCAAATGACGATGGTTTGGTTTTGTCGCTTTGTCATCAAATCTAATGTGGCCGTTAAAGTTCCCCTGCTATCGAGAAGGGGATGTGAATGATGCGTTCCGGTGGAAGTTAAACGTTAAACCTCAAAACACCAAACGAGAATACTTGGCCGCAAGACGTAAGTACGCCACGTGACCTTTGTTTCATTTTCGTAGGGATTTTAGACGCAACGCTCGATGCAAACCGAAGAAATGCGGAAGGGAAAAATTAGATTATTGGTAATGTACATGTTTCCCTGATAGATGAAGTACGGAAGTATGTCAGCCTGGTGATGGAGAACGATCAGAATGTGCCTTCGAAAAAGAAAGCTGTGGCGCACCTAACATCGTCACCTCGAAAACATCTTCTTTGAGAAATAATCCCAGGCCGCCACTCCCACAGGTCACCGGTAAATTCAAATATAAATTGATGTCATAGACACGACCACCATTCCCGTCGCCATCACCACTCCATCTCCCGTCTCCAGCGCCAAGTATGAGTTGTACACCCGCACACGACAATGTTCTACGCCTCACACCTCGTGAAAAGGTCTCTCGGAAGGCGTCCAGTCCTTTCCTACTGTAGATCTACTGCATAAGACAGCCAAACGACTCTCAACTTGACGCCCAATACCTCCCGAGCCTTTCATCCTCCTTCCGCAGCTCTTATGATCATTCATTTTCTCCAATATCCGTGCTCAAATGATAAATATGATTCTAACCCGCGTGCTCGTTAAGCGTCGGCACGGCCGAGGGTAATCCAGAGAGTTCTATTCTTTTGAAACCCATACCAACTAGATTCAGGGTATATAAATGGTGGAAAATGGAGGTATCTCAATGCGATTTTGCTTATGCAGATGCTAAATGCTCTCGGAAAAGGTAGCCACGCTGCAGAAGTTTTATTATGACCTGGCTAAGTATCCACCCCGTTTGGTCAGACCCCATGCATGTCAACAAATTCCTCGTAGACATGGAACACTCTCCATAGCTCCGGTATTACGATTTTCTCCCTCCCAGCACAACTGATTCGTCGCTTTCCGTACCTTACGTTTCAGGGTTTCCCTCAAATGAAGATGGTGATGATGGACGTTTTTGAACGCATCACACCCGAGAAGCTTAGTCCCAAAGCGTACGAGGAGCTAGAAAAGATCCTTGAAGCCTTGAATAAGGAAAATTTCGTTTTTGTTGGCCTTCGTTTCGCCAATACCATCATTGACAACTCAGAAATGGCTCAGTTCATCAACCACACCGCCCCCAGGCTATCCCCCTGGGTTGTCCACCTCCTTTTATGCTGACATTCAAGGTGTCGACCCACTGAGACCCATCCTCCTAGAGCATGACTCTGCTATGCTTCAGAAGATTCGCGTTGGATCTGGGGCCCTAGTGTGACTTCCTGCTGTTAAACTTTGCCCATGCCGAATCTCTTCTTTACTGTCGCTCACGCTTCTATCTGTCTGTGCTTATCAGCTGTAGATGAAGGCAACCACCTGTCCCTTATGTTTGTAGATCGATGCTCACAACTGCTACGATTTAAGTCAAGTCGCGGGTTATTTGGAAGAAATAATGACTGTATGGCGACCGTAAATCCAAAACCATTCAAAAGTGCAGTGGGGTGACGGGAATAAAATCAGTCGTGAGAATGAGTGTTACGTTCAAAAAATTGTTTCATTTTCTACCCTCGACTTGTCGGTGAGCACGTACAGCTGGACCGACCTCATTTGCTCAACAGAACAGAACCAGGCGAGTCACCTATAATCTAATATGATAGCTACGCTAAACAGATTTGTGGCAAAGTACGGAAAAATACTTTGTCGAATATCACGGACTGAGCATTTGCGCTTACCGGCGTGTTGTAGTCAATGGAGGGGTCGTGCTTGAAAGTGACTTGAGCCAAAATATTGTTGAAGTAGGTTGATATACCCCCACAGTTAACAGTTAAAAATAAAGACAAAAACACTACATATGGGATTGTCTAAAAATTCAAGGAGAAACTATGATAGTACCTAGAGGATTGATCTTTCTTAAGATCCGCAATTCACTGTAAAATCCATTTTGGCATCACCCATCCACGTCGTTTTCGACGACTCAAGGACAGAAAGTGAGGGTGTAGTCGGCTTTGAGGCCGGAGTCACATGTCCACAAAGCGGTTCCGCTGGCCTCGTCGTAGGCGTAAGTGTACGAGTTCTTACAGTTGGTTTCTGATTATCATATCCTTGATGAGTATTCCGAAAGAAAGAAAAAGAAAGTAACAAACTGAAGTAGTCGTAGAGTGGAATTCCGCTCCCAGGTCAGGTATCAGGGGTGCTATGGCTTCCACTGCAACAATTTCCGGAATCCTCTTTCACACCCGGAAATCCAACACAGTATATATTCAACGCAAGGGAAAAGGCAAGAACGGAGAGGGAGAGAGAAACCCGCAAAAACACTCACTGAAACAAACCATCAGCCGTAACCCCACAGTAAATGAACACTTCTAGTACCGCTCGCGCTGTCACTCACTTTCACATACGGTGGCGCCAAATTAAGAATCCGATCATTTCCCTATTAGTGTGAAAGTACCCGGTCATTTACTTGCCACAACTCAATAATGTCAGCACCATCTTTTGTGAAAAGATTTGGGATACTATTACCTTAAAATGCCCCACTGGGACTATAGAACAAAGAGTGTTCATTGTGAAGATATTGAGCTTTCAATGTTATGTGTGTGGGAAAACATCGGACTTTTAATCTGGCGCCACTGTAGCCTCACCCACCCTCGCCTCTGCTTCTCAATCCTAATTCCTACAATACCCTCTTACTGACCATAGCACCCACCACACCATCACCGAAATCAACTTGATATCCCCCATCCGAATGACTTCCACCCCTGCCCATAAACAGGCAGAAGCGTTGTACTTGGTGTTCCAAACCCTGGTGCTGCCCTGCCCCTCCAGCTGCTGCCGCTGGATTTGAAGTTAAAGAAGAACCAGTAACGACGAATTAATGTTGATTATCCCCGTTCTAGGAACAGTTCCAGCAGAAATTCGTCAGTGGGGTATAACGAGTTGTGCATTTCCGCCATCTGAGTTCGTAGATGCGGATGATGAGAACAAATGAGGACTGTGCTGCAAGGGTTGTAACCCAAATTGAGCATATTGGTTGATGTAACGAGCTACACTCGCCGCAGCTGCCACAGACGTTGAAATGTTGAAGCATCACCCAACAACGAAGCCTCTGGTAAACCTGCTGCCGTCGACAGGAGTACCGATAGGCCTTGAAGTATGTTTTGGTGGGTTGGGTGCGGTCCGTCGATAGAGGCTGACGAATGCGGACCGACATTTTTCGTTGTACACATTTAGCTGTGAGAACGGGTAAACTTTCACTGAACAAAAAAAAGAGAGAGAGGTGACAACAAGGTGACATCCATCACAATCGCTGAAGAGAAGCTCGCTTGGACGTTGTCGCTCTCGTAGCCCTTGAGCCTTTTTCTCTCTCACCATTTCCTAGGCCTGCTGTCAGCAACAACGATCAAAGGTTTTTCACCGCTTGAAATCTCAATGTGTCGGGCCACGAGATCTTGAAGAATGAGCTTTAAGGTCAGAAAAGTACAGGGGTTCTGTTCTTAATGTGTTCTTAATCTGTTCTTAACCTGTTCTTAACCTGTTTTCTCCTCAAATTAGTGGCCGTACTGCCACTGACATTCTTTGACTGTATCACATGCCATTGATCCTATCTTGGATGCCTCATCCATATTTAATTAAGAACATCATTCTTTACTCCTGTACTACACTTCTCTCAGCAAATTTTATTGAGTCCCAAAGGTCTGGTGAAGTCAAACTTGTCAGTAGACTAGTGTTATCCTTGCAAATGCTCTTAAGAAAGATGAACTCAGCAACAGCTTATTCACATGGTCTGCACAACTGTGTTCTCACTCTGGTCTTAGACCTGTTCTTAACCTGTTCTCAGTTGATCTTACTCTGACCTTATTCTATCTTTGGCCTGTTCTTTACCTCTTCTGACTTACAATCTCTCTGTACAACACTAGTTGCTAGACAAATGATCATTATCATGTAATTTACTTGTTCTTTCGACATATGTTGGATGTTTATCAGATGCCTCCACTAATCTGCCAAATGTACACAGAATTAACTGTGAGTCTCTAAGTTACAATATAGTTCCTAGATGTGAGACTTACAATACATAGAACATTAATAAAACATTGTGGTATTAAATGAATTTGTCCTACCCTTGTAAACACACTGTCATTGGATTTGGTACTAGATTCAGCAGAGTTGTCATGAATAGCAAATAGTGTGGGGCCTTATTACCATCAAATTGCTTAGGAATAAGCAGTAAGATACTATCTGGGTGGTGGAAGTTGCTTTGGCAATTGTCTCAATTTTATGGACATAGTGGAAGTCACCTCGGCAATGAGATTGGCAAGCTTGAATTTCATTATTTGCAATGTCACAACTGGCAATGTGGCTAACAATACACCTGATGTATCCTGCCAGAACTAAACCTGGACTTACGGGTTTGTTATCTGTTCTCTATCTTGTTCTTGATCTGTTCTTACCTGTTCTTAACCTGTTCTCACCTGTTCTCGAGTCTGCACTTACCTGCACTTTCTGCCTGTTCTTTTTATCTGGTCTTCAAAATCTATATGCCCCGCTGTATCGAGGAGCTGCAGCAGCATTGACATCTGTGGGGCCTGTCACTGGTGTCTAAGGGAAAGAGGTGTTGTTAGCAATAGGTTTGTCACAAGTCGACAAAAGAGAATGGAAGGGCAGAAGGAAAAGATCCACGGGATTTTGGGTGGCAAAACAAATGGACAGCAGGAAAGCTTTAACGACAGACAGTACACGAGTCACATGTGCACTGTCATTTGGGAGAAGGAGAATGTCAGTTGAAAGATTGAAGTCAAATATCAAAAGTGTAAGGATGAACGAGTATGAGAAACAGAATCAAGTCTTTTAATCCTCACCTGATCAATGACCAACATCCTTCACTTTCTCAACTGTAATGACCGCCAAACCAAAAATGTACAGATTCCTTCTATACGTCTTTACTGGACGTAGCAACCTTTGATAGTGAGGCGTTCTGGTTTTTGCAGGGGCCGGTACTGAACACAGTGAAGAAGAAGAGTTGGCGGAGTGCAATCAGATACTCGGACCTTGATTCCCCTTTGTGCTTTCTGCCCAATTTCCGGATATGAATGAGAAAAAACAGTCGCATTTTATGTCGTGATTCATGGGCCGGACCTACCGAGCTCCGGCTTCAGCGCCGAGCAGGAGAAGCATATCTTGAATCTATATAAATTTCTTCCCAGTTTAAACCTTATGCTTGATCTTCGGGCTGGATCAGTGCGATATGTAAATATTCGGCGTGACTACAAATAATTAATCCCATCTCATACTTTCTCGATCACATATTTACCAGACTTCACCCCGGTCCTTGAAATATATTTGAAACCCCATAAAGCGCCTATTTCTGGAGAATTATCTGCTGAGCTTGAAGATTGTCTAATTTTCATGTGCTGGGTTTATCGCGGCTATATGGAGCATGGAGGAAAACAACAGGAAGACGATCAGGC
>MU128204.1:0-10641 GCA_014904975.1 Marasmius fiardii PR-910
TATTATGGCTGATTATTGTCTATTATATTTGTACTAGGTTAGTTATATTGGGCTATAAGCCTGGTAAGTATTATTATAGATTATAATGGATTATGGATATTATATTCTATTATAATCTATGGGACTTTTTCCTGATGGATGTCACTGTAGGAGACAGTCAATGGAAGTTGGTTAGTCTCTTTGGGGGCAGAATGGTAAGGATTTGTCTTCTCAACCATTTCAATGCTCATAAAAACTCTGACAATGTCGTGTCACTTTGCTCACTTCATCACAAAGTGGGGTTTTGTCATATGTTAGCTAGAGTGAAAAATGTGGATGCCGGTGATGATTGAGATGGCCATAATTAGTCAAGCTGAGTCTTGAAGTCAGGTCAGGTGAGTAGCTCAGGGCAAGTAGCCTCATTGAAAGTGGAAATACACATTTCTAGGTTTAATCCAGAAATTTCTTGGTCGAAATGTTTCCAAATGGAGCCAGTGCTGGTATCATACTTCTCATCTCTGGGATACCAAATATTATTGAACCTCAACAACCTCAGAGAAATGGTTACCTTTGAAACTTCCTTCAGACAAACCGATGGGCCTGTGGTTTTAGCTATATATCTGACTGAACAAACTTGCCTTGAGCTTCTGACACCTGAGAGGCACAATCCCTTCGATATCAACCAATGATAAGGAAGATCTGGTAGCCAGGACCATATAAGAGCTGTCAATGGAGAGGACAAAACTGCTACCAGCAGGTGAAGGTGCAGGGGCATCAGACACTGGTGAACCTATAGAATAGGAGATGCCCAGGCAGCTCAACAACCTTGGCAATGTCCGCCGATTTTCGTGACACTGTCCCCTTCCATTTCCTTTTCCTGAGAAAGCTGACGGGAAGGTTTTCTATCTTTCTTGTCTGTATGTACAATAATACATCCAGTTTTTGCTCTCCTAATTCCCAAGGTGGACCAGAAACGGCAAGATCTAGGCTCTGACTGGGTCCATTAACACGTGACACACGTGACTGTGGTCCGAGTCAAACCCTGTCCGGACTCAGTATTCAACGTTTCAACGCTCAACCCAGAAATCCTCGTTTTGGAGGTGGCAAACAGCAGCTCAGTCTGTGTAACACAGATTCTCAGCTAACGGAAGCCACTCCTGCCCCTCTCTCAACACTGCGGCATGCCAATCAGATTTGTACTGGAGGCCGTCCACCCAATATCTACTGATGCTGCTTGGCACAGGTTATAACTGGAATATCTTTCGACAATTTGCTTCTACTTACTACTAGAAACGGTCGTATCCTCCATGGCAACTTCTATTCAAATTACCATTTATAGTAGTGAATCATATCACCAGGGCCCAGGGGGATTTGTTTAGGTGACACCCCCGCTTTTGTTTCACGACGAAACTTCCAAGTGATACAGCGGGCCTCGTCGGGCTCGCTAATCTCTACCTCATCTCAACATTTCATGTTGATCGAATGAGCTTACCTGTTTCTGGACCCATAACTATCTAGCCTAGCGAAGCGTTACATCCGAGCCTCGGCGAAGAGAAACAGGAACAAGATTCTATTGGCCCCCGCCAGAGAGCCAGAGGTTCGGGTGCTCCAACGCCATGAAAATCCACGTCTTTTTCACCAGGCCCAGTCCGGAGTCAATTGGACAAGCTCCACCATAAGCTCGCAGGATCAGGGCGGGACCGCTGGGACCAACTGGACCTGGTGTAACCGAGAGACGTCCAAGTTGGATATCGAGATTCGCCGTCAGGATGTTTATTTTTTGAAGAAGAGACACCCGATTCGGATACGTAGTATCCATCAAACCAAGATTAACCTTTGACTGTCGCTAAACCTGAGGCTTTCCCTTTTTTCTATATATTTAGGTATAACTCTGAAGGGACTGTCCTCCTTGTACACGTCGGGCTTTCTCCCGAGCGTACAGCGTCCCTTCATCTTATTCCAGTGATATGGACTCAATAAACCTAGAAGACGCACTCCGCTCTCTGGATATTTCGCGTTGTCTTATTGGTATGTCAAACTTCTCCGTTTCCTTGTACTTCACGGGCTGATCACAGACTTTCTTTTAGTGGCGTCAGCGACTTTTCTCCTATACGACCACCTTATAACGCTGGACCTTGAGATAGCGAATGTCTGGACCAACAAGCATCAGAGAGCGTGGCACAAAACTTCGTTCGTATTGAATCGATATCTTCCGGAAGCTGTCATGATCTATGTTTTGCAAGGTGAGTGGCGACAGCCTGAGCGAATGGAAGACGAGGAACCGAACGTTGTCGCAGTCATTTTGGGATTTGCGCGAGGCCTTCACGATGTAGTGAGTTATCTATCGACTACTGGCTCCTGAGTTGATTACTCATACCCCGCGCAGGAGTCAGTGTCAGCGACGAATAATCCATTTAACACAAGACTGAACATATAGCCACAAGTTGTCGAAGATTTATATGGGTATTTACGATTTCCGCAACAACAATGGTTATAGTCTCGCAGTGTAAAGATTCCTTACTGTCCTCGATTCATGCGGGGTATCCTCTGAATTTGACGCATAGTTGCCATCAACTTACGAGTGTACCACACATGGGGTTTACAGAAGAAGATGACTACCCTACTTACAATCGGATTTATGGTGTTCAATGTCGCTGCGGGGGGTTTGGCTATTTTTGTAGGACTACGGCTTCAAGGTGAGTGATATTCACCTTCCCTCACCCGTTATCTGTACACATCCTTAACGCAGGACCCTCTAGATCTCACGCACTTCGACTCTTTACTTTCGCACACGTGTAATTTTATGGAGATACCCAACGAACTACCATATCTGTACGGGCTTCTGGTCTGTCTAAAGGCTTTGCCAGACCCAAGTGCGAATAGCTAATCAATATTAAGTATAGGCAGGCTTCGACCTCTTTTTGATCGTACTGGCTGGTTACAACGCTCTCGAGAAACCACATCAAACGAACTCAGGCGTCTTAAATTCGTTCCTGATGTACGGGTCGATACTTTTTTTTGTACGTAGAGTCTCTTTACACGGGTACACTGAAAAGAGCTGTTGACCATAGTAACTGATGGCTTTTCCAGTTGCTCTTCGGCAAGTATTATTTTTTTGAAAAATCCACCTGCGTCCGCGTTCTGATGCCTGTGTAGCGATGAGACTAAGCACGTTGATCTTAACTGTTGTCGCTAAGGCAAGTCTACCCCGGGAATTTTTGTTCAACCACCGTTTTCTGATCAAGATATATCTGTGGTCTGTAGCCGATGGAAGTTTTCTCCGCTACGTGGTAAGTGTTCGAAAGACGCGTAAACCATTTCTTGGTAATCACAACTGTTACTCTCATCCACCGCTAGCGTTGCAGTCGTTCTCAACTCGATCCTAGTCTCTCGGATGCATCTACGACTGGACGATTTACAATATGCACCCTTTCGGCCACATTATTCTACTAGGATCTAATTCTTGATCATTTGACAGAAAAACATAAATATTCACCCATCTGTATCGTGGTCTGTGTATACAGATAAGGATTCCAAGAGAAGATACGTGTTTCCTGTGCCCAGAAGTACATATGGAGCTTTGGAAATGTCGTAAAAAGATACGTACGGAGCACCAGGGAGCACCCTAATGAGGGCCTAAATTGTGCCATTTCGTTTAAGGTTGTTTTTTGTGTGAGAAACTTGGTTTAGGATAAGCGAAAGTCCATGCGTTCTAAAAGTATACTGCAGGGTCTCTATCAGGTCTCTAGTTGTTCGGCGATCTAAGAAAAACATCGGTACGGGCTGGCCCATATATAACCGAGCCAACCAATGTACCCAGGACTTTAGGTAAATATCGACCTGACCCACTCGTACAGTCGAATCCCAGACCGAGTTAGAGTAAAAAGAAAGAAAAACAAAGATCCCAGAATAGCGGTATTCACCAGATCATCTCTACGTCGTCTCCATCGCAACTGCCTTCTCCAAGCCTTCCGTTTCTTCCCTACAAGTTCGTAATCCTCCCAGTTCACCTTCCGGAACCACCACCAAAACATCATGGCCGACCCGGGGAATATAGCTCCAACTCTTCCGGTGTCCTTCGTACGGTACCACGATTGACAGTCGACAAACACGGATTGTTGTAGTCTGCTTTCAATCCTCTCTTGATACCGTTCTGTGGCTCCGTTAGTCACTTCGACCGTTGTGATATCACCCTTGATTACGGCCTCAATGAGTTTGAGGATATAATGGACCTAAGGAATAGAGACCGATCAGATGTTCAACTCCACGGTTGGTTTCGTAAGCACGCGTACATGGTTTTCTTCGATAAAGATGAAAGACGTATGGCCTATTCCTGTGTTTGGACCTTGAAATATGCGGGAAAACTTCAGCGTTGGAGCAGAGAAACTAATCCTCAATATTTGATCCTTACCGCCGACGAAGAAGAAATTTGGAAATCCAGGAATGGCAGATCCCATGTAAGCCATGGGTCCTCCTTTCCTGTCATAGTAGTCCTTCACGGTTTCGTTGAGCCCTTTAACATGCAAAGGATAACTGTCCTGAGTTCGATACAGAAATTGAGAATCGGGAAAATGTGGACAGCAACTGGTCGTACCGCGACGTATCCCGTAGCGAATATGATGACATCGAAGGGAATGCTTTCATCTATCACCGTCATTCGCAGGGTGAGAAGATCGTGAATATATTCCAGGTGAGGGATGGGTTGTTACCTGTCTTCGTGAGGACGCCGGTTTTAGTGATCGCGTCGATGCCATCCCAGTTCAATCGGACGTTGGGTCTATGCAGAGACTTGAGGTATTTAGATCGGTCGAAAATCAGGCGCTTGCAGCCCGGAGCTGGGCAGCGAGTATTGAATGGACCATAAAATTGTCAAGCAAAAAAAGGACACGAACTGTAGGTCGGAGTGAGTCTGTCATGATATTCTTTCGGTGCGGCCTTTTTGATGTATTCTGCGAGTCTCTGAAAATATAAATCAATTAGTGTTGGTGGACAGCGATAGCATGCATGAGATATATTTACGGACCTCTTGAACCGATTGCCTTCTCCAGTGGTTTGAGAAAACAAACAGGTATAACATCTCGCACTTAGATGACAAGAATGGTCAGCACAAGGATGGGCTTCAGAGAAAGCAGTTACCAACCATTATGAACAGGTAAAAACGATGAAATTTCATATAAAACGGAACGTATCGGAACATCAGTTTCTGGAGGGAGGAGTACGGTCTCAAGGCCTAATGGGCAGAAAAAATCCCTTGGTTTCGTCGTGAAACCTGAAAAAGAAAAACTTACTCCTGGGAAAAACCAATTCGGGGTACGACAAAAGTTCGTCACGTCGATTGACGAGTCTTTGGAAATCTCCGGAATAATTTGAGTCCTAGAATTGCTTTAGATGGAGAATGATCATTCGATACTGAATGCGAAAACGCACGCAGATGTGGCGTTTCCCACTACGGCCACTTTCTTTCCCTTCAAATTAACACTGTGATCCCAGTTACCAGAGTGGAACAAGTTTCCTTTGAAGTCACCCATCCCTAGTATATCAGGGTACCTGACGACCTCCAGAGGTCCTAACGCAGAAATCAATATCTCAGCTTCGTCGATTTCCCCCTTTCCATCCCAATTTGCTTGTTCTCTGTTTCTAGAATTGTCTGACTTGGGAGCTGGCATCGTCGTGATGATGTACTTGGACTTCTCTGGATCCCAAGTTGCTGAAGTGACTTGCGTATTGAGTACAATATGAGAATACAAGTCGTATTTCCGTGCGACGCCGCGTAGATATTGAAAGAATTCGGCTTGTGTTCCATGTGAGTAATTCCAGTCAGGATTTAGGTCTGTAGATAGGGAGTAGAAGTGCACGGGAATGTCTGACGAACAGCCCTGCCATTGACATTAGCTTCGAGCAGAAACTTTTCCGTGAGGGTATAAAGGCTCACAGGATAGGTATTGTCCTGAGAGGCACAAGTCAGTACAGAGAAGCGGTCGAAAATTCGCTGTCACGCACCCTCCATGTTCCTCCAACGTCGTTACTCTTCTCGTATATCACAAAGTTATTGAAGCCAGGTAGTTTCTGTCGCAAAGCTATCGCGAACGCAAGTCCTCCAACCCTAGGGCAACCGTTGAGCACATCCGAAGAGTGTAGACCGAAGACTTCACCCACCCTGCTCCTACAATTACTATTCGAGGACCTGACATTCGAAAGTTGAATGGTGGCAGTTGAGGTCAGTATCGACCCTGCCGTTGCGCAGCCTTCCGTAAGAAAAATATTGACGTCCAACATGTAACAGGCTGTACAACGGCGCTGAGAGGCAAAGCGCATAGAAAGTTGAGTTTTGACCAAGCTTTGACTGATCTTCCTACGCATATGGATCGTTAGACGCGACATGGAAAACGGTTATTGAATACATTAAATTTTCAAAAGTCGATATATCAACTCTTCAGCGTCGCGGCGTTACAAATCCGGGGCCGTGAGCCTTTCACTGACTTCCATCACAGCTTTTCTGTGCTACAAATCTTTCTCCATGTCGTCATTCGCATCACTGAGAGTGAAAAAAGATAAAAAATCGTATGTCAATGTCCCAACCGTGCCTCTAGCTCAGTCCTCAGCTACGCGTTCTTCCACAAAAGACCCAGTGAATGCTACAGAAGATCATGATGAACCTATAAACCAAGATTTGAGAGGGAAAGAGGGCTTGTATGCTACTCTTCCGCGCTGGATTGAAATCCGCACATCAGCAGAAGAGGGAAGAGGACTGTGGACAACACAAGGATTGAAAGCCGGTGTGTGGCCGCGATGCTTCTCGATCTCTCTCTCATCTTTCGTGTAACAAGGGAGCACCGTGTTATCCATGAAGCCGCATATATATGCCATTTCGAACAGATATCTCAATAGCTATTGCTCGTCTTGCACATCGCGCAGCACTATCGAATCCATCAATCTTCAACGGTGCACAAAGTGCAGAGCGGTTCGATATTGTAACTCGGTCAGGTCAACCTACTTCGTGTTTCTACTTCATGCACTGACTTTTATCGTTTCCAGGAATGCCAAACAGCCGACTGGCCGGTACACAAGCTTGAATGTGCGGCTATACAGAGATGGTTCCAAGCATCGGAAAGCATCGATCTGCCACCTAGTGATGCTATACGATGCATCGCCAGACTGCTCTGGAAAAGGCAGAAGAAGGGATGTGACTCTGTCTGGGTGAGTTTAATCGCCATGTACTGCCGATGCGACGTTAAACGGCTTTTGTTTGCAAATTCAGGCAAAGGAGATTGATTGCATGCAATCGCGTACGTTTACCGAGACCGAGCTTTCTATCAAGGCACAGCTAAAAAATATCTTAGATCGCGTCTCCCTCTCAAAAGGGTGCCAGCTTGACACGAAGAATATTGAGGACCAGACCCAGCTTGCACATAGTTTGGTCCAGTACCTCGGCGTGACAGCCCCACAGGAGCTCTCAGAACAATTCGGTATCAATAGCGCTGGCGATCTAGTAGATGTCATTTCGAAGGTGTGATCTTTTGTAGAAACACTTCCACGTAACTGACCGGACCGTCCGATTGTCAGTTCACAACAAACGCCTTCACACTTTCTGACCCGTCCCTTACGCCGATCGGTGTCTGTGTCTCGCCTTCCGTTGCGCTTCTCAACCATTCATGCGATCCGAATGTTGTCGTTGTATTTCCAGGTGCTGCTGAGAACGGTAATAAAAAGGGGCAACCGCTGATGGAAGTGGTCACCATTCAGGATATCGCACCCGAAGAAGAGGTGTATCCATCTTTCGAAACTGACCAGCCTCACGAGTTCTCATGTCTCCTTTATAGCTATTAACAGCATACGTCGATACCACACTACCTATTTATTTGAGACGCAAAGCACTAAAAGAGACGTACTTCTTTACCTGTTATTGCCATCTTTGTGGTGGAAAATCTGGTTGGCGCAATCCCAGGGACGATCAGATGGACGTCGATTCGGAAACCTCGCTTCCGGATTCTAGAGAATCACTGTGGTGTCCAAAAAAGTGCGGTGGGATGTGTCCACTTCCTAACGTCGAGTCTGAAGGTTGGCTCACCTCTATGTCCATATCTCCTCTGATGTACTGACCGATACAACCCCGCAGATTTGAGTCGAGTATCCGCCTCATGTACAATGTGCAAGACACCTATTCCTCACACGACTTTGGAAGAAGTACTTGATGTTGTACGTATAGGAAAGGAGGGTCTGGAGAAGGCTGAGAGATTGCAGTATACCGGTGCGCGTCTTTACTGGATTGACGTTTTCCCTTCCCACTCAAAGATTGGTTCAACAGAACCCGCCCAAGTCAAACGGTTAACAACGAACCTCATCCTACTTCTAACCTCTGCTGGCCTGTCCTATTCGACGCATCCACTACTTGCCATGATGAGACTCCACGGAACTCTTTTGATCGACGAGCTTCCAACCTTCATGGCGAAAGCGAACTCGTCCTCCCAAGATCCGGGGCAAGAAGTCTTGATCTCCCCCGATGCACAAGCTGTCGCAAAAGAACAACAACAACAAGCTCAAGAGCACCTAGACGAGTGTATTCGAACCAGTAGTAAAATCGTTACAGGGCTCAGTGCGATCTTACGTCCGGGCCATCCTGTTACGGGAATTGCACAGGCGGAATTGGGAAAATTGTTGGCCGTGGATGAAGCTTTCGTTGCTGTCGATTCGGACTCTACTGGTGCGGCTGCGGCTGCGGCTGCGGCTGGCAGTAAATTTCCACCTACTGGTCCGGCGAGGCTCAAACTGGCGTATGACACTCTTATACGCGCTCGTGCTTCCCTGAGAATTGGTTTCGGGTCGAGAAACGACGGTGGAAAGGTTGGAGGGGAGGTGAGGGAGGATTTAGTGAGGTTGGAGAAGGAGATTGAAGTGTGGAAGACGGGGGTTAGGAATGTTTTGGGAGAGATGTCAAGGTGAATGGAGTGGACCCCGGAACATTCTTGGTTAGAAACACCTCCAAGAACTTGAACTCGATGACACATCGGTAACTTCATGATATACACGTGAATTTTTTTGGTATAATTTAAATAATCTCTTGACAGTACTACCACCCGATTACCACCCACTACAAACAGCTGGATTTGACGATAAAATCCTTAACGTCTTTTCAGTCAAGGTCACCTCCTTGACCTGCCACCCCGCTTTAGCTTCTCCGATAACCTTATTCGATAGCGTTTTATCATGTTCAGCGAGGACTTGGGTGACGATTTAGATATAACCTCCCACCCACTGCATACAGCTGGGTTCGACGACGAAGCTTTGGACATGGCCAGCATTTCATCCGTCAGAATCACTTCTTTCACTTCCCACCCTCGAGTTCTTTCTCTGATGATCTTATTCGAGGGTGTCTTGATCATTTCCGATGCGCCAGATCTCGGGGTCGATTGCAACGTGTCTCTAGTGAAGAGCAGTCTTCTTTACATTCGTTTGTTGATGAGACAAGCCGCGTTCGTCTGGAAATGTGTTTTTTTCTGTTGTTTAAAACAGTCGAAAAGGAGGCCGTAGATAGAAAACAACGTACTGTTGCCATGTACGACTCGCTTTGATTTGGATTTGGAGTGTGATTTCGGTGGTAGACCATGTAACGCCCTTCTTCTAGCTCTCCGAGCCTTACGCTCTTCTTTTGTCATTCTTGTGTCGGTAACTATGATCTGATGTATGAGCCATGAAGAGAACTGTTAAAGAGGGGAAAGTAAGCCCCGGGAACATGTGGTGATTGTGAGAGAAGGGGAAGAAAAGGGTTTACCACAACACCGACGAGAGCGACTACGAATTCGTAGACAGCGATGAACGTTGACATGTTAGGTAGGTATTTGAGTGGATAAGATGTTCGAGGAGCAGTTCAATTGTTAATGCCCAAGCCAGTAGGAGGGAGTCTGGCTTTTATCTTCCATTCAGAGACGAAAAAGGAGCCTCTAAACTCAAACATCCACAGAATGTTTGACACCCTGACTTTCATTCCTGATTCACTCTAGAGACGGCGGTGTAGATACCTACTAACAGATGTCGGTATCGAGCCATGCATCCCCGGAGCTGCAAGCATTTAGGCGCACTGGCGGGAAACGACCTTGCGACTTAGCCGCTCGAAAGCGAAGAAAGGAGGTCCACGAGCGGCTGAGTCATAATCAAAATTGGTTCAAATTTCCCAGGATAATATCCCAAAGAGGAACGCTCGATTCAATTGAGTATCATTTACCTCCGTCGCCATTAGAATTAATCGCGCGTTTGGAATCCGTCGCAAATTGCGATGAGCATTGGTAGTTTGCTCGCAAACTGAGACAGCAATTCTCTCATAAACTGGGATGGTAGTCACCCGAATTCTCAAATCACTTCTTCCGGTGTTACGGATTCTACTTACACTCTCAATTCAAGCAGACCCTTGTTCCTTCAATCGTACAGGAAATTTCACAGCCTTATCAAACAAATTCATTGCTAGTAAATGAGTGAACTACGCGGATAACACAAGACATAAGTTACGATGAAACGACTCGCGTCTCAAGTGTCTACTCCTCCGATTCAGCAGATTCAGCATAGTGGCGAGCGAAGCGAGGTGCGCGGGTGCCCTGTAGACAAAGAAAATTCATTCATGAGCTCCCCCGAGGTTGTGAACTTGAGTAGAGAATGTTTCTTACTCCTTGA
>MU128205.1:0-10578 GCA_014904975.1 Marasmius fiardii PR-910
ACCTTCGATTTGACGTTCCAAGAGGACCACAAGTTGGTCACAGATCGGTTTTACGGTTACGTTCGTCATCCAGCCTATACTGGCTCCCTTCTCCTTGTTCTGGGCATCACTTTCTCTCATCTAACGAGGGGAGCGTGGTTCGTCGAGATGCTTCCCAACCCCGATTTGCTAAGGGTGATATGCACGACTGTTTGGTGGTGCTGGTGTGTGTCGGTGGGAGTTAGCAGAGCGCAAGCGGAGGATAAGCAGATGCATAAACAGTTTGGTGAGGAATGGGAGAAGTATAGGGATAGTGTTGGTTGGTGGTTTTTCCCGGGTGTTGCGTAAAAAAAATGGGAGTTGGCTAGTTATATATTTCTCGCTTTTAAAGAATGAGTTTCGACGATAGACGTTACGTGATCACAGAGTAATACCCGAGAGGATAATGTACCGATCTGATAATGTGATATCGTCTTGGGGTATAAGCGTGCACGTCGAAATGAGCCTTATTCGATCAGGGTCGTGATGTCCTTTGGGACATTTTGGGGAAGTGCTGCCGTGGTAATTTGTGGCGGTGATAGTCCAGTTTCTGCTGTACGTGATTTTGTGCTGCTTGTCATGAAAGGGATGGAAGCAGAGAACAGGATTAGGTGTCTGTCAAGTCTTTTGGTTGTGGTTAGGGTCACATGGTTTCTCACGGGAGCAAATTTCGCCCGGGATGAGGAATACCCAACTGAACCAGGAGTCAGCATTGAACGGATGCATGGAACGAGAGCTAGGCACTGACAGAGCGATATCCCACCACCGACTACCCCAATATGTTCTCCCAACAAAACGAGAGGACCGTGGAGAGGACTTGGCGACAAAGGGTTGTTGCCTCCCTTTTACTCTCGAGAGGTATAAATATCCGCTTGAAGTCCAAGTGTCTTCTTCAAGAAAAAAGCATTTCGGATGAGTGACGAGCTAATTCTTCCTCTCGAGAACTTGCATTGGTAGACTAGGAATCGAACAATGCTCCCTCTAGTATCATGGGGACGCACCAGGAACAGGGTCAGCGAAGTGGTGGGAGAGAACAACCTGTTGCGGTTAAAACTTGAGTAAGCTGGCAGCGGAGTGGAACGGTCGGGGCGGCGCATGGGAAAGGAGTACCGGGCCGATATCCGAGAGGCGTTGTCATCGGCACCGGGAGTGTCGATGAGTTGTGACGAGATGTCCGGCTCCCAGAGTCAGAGTCTGTTTGTGGCAGTAACCGTCAATTGGCTAGTATTCCGGCGCCACACCTAGCCGCCTACACAGTCTTTGTTTCAGCCAGCTCTATTTTGAAACTTTTTGGGAAAGATGGGTGTGTCACTTGAGTCTTCACCCAGTTTCCGGGGCTTACAAAACCGGTGTGTCTTTCCCAACAGCCCCTCCTGAATCCAGCGATGAGAATTGATACATAGTCGATGGTGAGAAGGGTCCTGCGATTCCAACTACCGCTTTTCGACCGCGATAAGTGTTTGCGACCCTGTGAACTCACATCTCACACGAGTCGTGATAATCCCAATCCAAACTTGGTGAAAGTATGGGAGAACTTCTCATCCAGCTGACCCTTCGAGTCTGGATATAATTGACCTTGCAGAAGTGGTGAATGTTCGGCGCGAAGCAGCGTTATAGTTATTAGTGGGTCTATCTATCACTTTCTTGCTTGAAAGTACTCTCTCACGAAATCTCAGCGTTGTCCACAGGGAATCCCGCCTGCGCTATTCGCTTCAACATTTGGTACCAAATTTTGCAAGAACACGTAAAATGATGGATGTACAGCCGTACTGGAGACTTTCACTTCGACCGGCCAGCCGCTGACGGGAGGGTTCATGATCATGACTCACTGCGGTTCCTTCCCTGCCCGCAACATGAAAGACGGGATGAAAGGTGGATTCACTGACAGGTCTAGTCGCCAGGTTTCGTTTGCAGCCCAGTGAAGCTGGAAACGGAGACGAGCGCAGACGATTTGGGAGCTGTACGCCATTATACCGTTACGAGTTGATCATCATATTGAACATCCAGTTACGGTCAGGGTGAGTACATTCAAATCAATGTCAATTTAAGCTTGGTCCGACTCGGAGATGCCGTTAATGAATTCATATGCGATATTCTTTGAATACGGCCATTAAAGGGTATATAACTGACAGAAAGTTTATTTTGTGGTGAATCGTAAAGTTCAATTTATAAGCCTATTCTGTCCTTCTCACATTCAAGGGAAGATATGGCTCTGTACGGAAAAATCGAGCGATAGCTGACCAACGGAATACCCACCAACACGGAACATTCTACAGCAGGCACCGCGACAATGTGGCACGCCACACTCCACTAAATGATTTGTCCGACTCTTTCTTCGATTGTTCCCCTATGACATTATTGTGAGGATCCGATCGAGTGCTCCCTATTGCTTTGACATTGCTTTGACATCCTGACCCGGGTTTGGGAGAAACCATTCCCATCCAGCTTGAGTATAAAAGTGCACAGTGAGAATGATTGTGGGTCCACTACTTACCACTGAAGTGCGATG
Organism: Marasmius fiardii PR-910; assembly: GCA_014904975.1. Taxonomy (NCBI): domain Eukaryota; kingdom Fungi; phylum Basidiomycota; class Agaricomycetes; order Agaricales; family Marasmiaceae; genus Marasmius; species Marasmius fiardii. Next base: position 2,528 of record MU128205.1, read on the forward strand.
ACTCTAGAGCATCAACCGGTTGACATACCTTGGAATGGTACGTGAGGGATTCAATCGAGGGTCAAGTACTCACTTTCAAATAGAGCTGTCTCAGTATATCTCGCTGGGAACCATTCAAGACCAAGACGGTCTCCGTTTTCTTGAGCGAGCTTCTGTTGATTCAGATAAAAAGAGAGAAACCATACTTCGTATCGTGAATATTATTGTCCGTTCTATCCAAGGTCGACTAGAGGAAAGGTCAAAGTCGCTTTTAAATCCAGATGCATCCGAAGAGGAACTGCAGTCTGCGGGGGTCATGTTGAACCAAGGCCTCTTCCCGGCCGACATCGTTCAACACGCTCAAAAAATGCGAAACTCGCCTCGCGTTTCAATAAATCAAATCGATGGCTGGAATTTTACCTTTGTTAGCTTGGCCCATATTGCGGTCGTCTTACATGCAATGTCAACACCTGACGATCCGTTCACCCATCTCCCCGTTCTGTGCCATTTGGCACAACGCCCTCGAACACCTTTCCTTGCTGTTTTGCTTGCCGTTTTTGGTAGCATTTTCATGACTGTTGGTTCGTAAACGTTTTCGCCTCGAGGGAGACTCATAAAAGCTCAACTCATTCAGATCGAGCGCGGCAACAGTCAGTAATCGACGAGTATGTTAGGCTAACGTGCCGTCAGTACATATTCCTTCAGGTCCTCAACGCTCTGGACGAGCGTGGTGACTGTTTCGAAAGCGGAGGCGTGCGCAAGATGCAATTCTTTCCTCATACCTCAGGCACGTTTTCCATTGAAGGATACCTACCAGGCTCCGAGTCAGAGTCTCGATTTGATGCCGATGAACATATTTCCGGCACATGGGACACGTGGTTCTCGCCCTCAGGAGACAAACTTCACAACTCGTTTTGGAGACTTCAAGGCCTCGAGGACGACAGAAGAAAAGAATCCATACCCGTATTGCGAGAAGAATACATCCAGCGATGCTTCGACGTGCTCGCCGTTTGGTTCGCAATCTCGAGGGAGGCAAAGAAGACCCAACATGCCGTCCATCTGAGAAAATCGCATCATTCGTCAACCATCAAAGAGCTCTTTGCAGTGATATTGGACGGGTTTACAAGCCTTGGGGACGCCTTCCATCTAACAGGAGATCCCGCTGATGACCTCTTTCGGGCTCATCGGTGTGCTACAGCGGTCCATGAAGAGGAGGCCGCCCACGACGTTATACCTACAACTCTATCCTGTATTCCCTTCATGAACAGAAGTTTCCTTGATCTCCCCCCCGAGCTTCACCTTCAAATTCTCAGCTATCTTCCACTGCAGGATCTCATCTCCCTCTCAATGGTTTGTCGTTCCATTCACGATGAATGCATCGTTCTGATGCTCGAGGACCCGTTATCCATTATGGGAGAATTGTCGACGGACAGCTATGACACCAGGGTTTACCGCCGTGCCCAGTCAATGTTGGAAGCCCGACCCCACCTTCTTCACCATGTTCATCGATACACGGGCTATTACAACCATTTGAAACCTCGCGATGATACTGTGAATATCGGTCGAGATGATGAAATGCGTTGTCCAAGGGGGCTCGATGTTCGATCCTCCTTGGCTAGCCGATTATCTCGCTTGAACTGGGTCGAATTAGACTTATGGAATCTAGACTACTGGAGGGGAGACCCCAACAAGGCAGTTCATCATGCCCTGCAAGTCGCACAAAGCTGCTGGCCTGACATCCAGCACTTGGAACTGCAAGTCTATCTCTCGGAGCAGTTGTCGCGCGGACTCGTTGGGAAGTATAGCACGGGTTATTCGTGCAAACCCCCGAGTTGGAGTTTGCGTCAGCTCAAGATCACAACTCACGTCTTTAAAGATGTGGTGGGTATTGAAAAAGAACCATATCCTCCTATCCCTTTATCATCACTTCTCCAAGCTTCTGTGACTACGTTGACATGCCTTGAGCTCAGTGTACCGACTGTCACTTTCGAGGACGTGTATAATACCCCAAACTTGCTGCATCTCTCCCACCTCGCTCTCCCTTCTGCTGTACCTCCTTCAACTGTCGAGGTGTTTCTTTCACGCTGCCCGAACCTATCCTCTCTCCAATTTGGCCCATGGGACTGGTTGGATACAGTACTTGATACAGACCTTGACCTCTCTGTTTGTCCAAAACTTGAGTCCCTGCATCTCTGTCGCACTCCGTACACAATCAGCCGTCTTCCCGCATCTATGCGATCCATCAAGGCTGAAATTCACAGTCTTAGTTCGCTGAGGCTTCAGGTGTCCAATCCTGAAAAAGCCTCGATTTTTGCACTTGGAATAAAGCTCGAGTTGGATACTCGATCACGAACGATCGATACATTACAAGAGCTGCTTGAGCCTCTTTCGAAAGAGTTTCCGAAACTGTCTTTTCTCGAGTTTAAGACTCAAGGTTTCTATCATGGAACGGACGATCAGTTGGTATGTAACCACTCGTGTTTTTTTTTTTTTTTTTGCCCACTCAAGCTGATATTCTTGCCTTGCTGCAGGTCGGGCTTGCCAAATGCGCGTCGGTTCAGTTCCCGTTTTTGGAGACGTTCGTTATCAACTGGAGAGGGTTTGAGAATAATCCTAGGCGTGTTGATTTTCCTTCTGCTGATAGTGGGCAGGAAGCGAGGGAGAGACGGGTTGTGGGGAGGATGTTTAGTGAGTGTGTGGCTCTTGACGTTGTTGCGCTCACTGGTGTACCGCCTCTGGTTCATGATGACCCCCATGTTCATCCGCGAATGGTGTGGACGCGGGCGGTAGATAGGAGCGCGGTAAGGACGGGGCGGTCGGCTATTCGATGGATGATGGATTTGGATCAAGTTTGGAAGTGAACCCTGGTCGGTTGTAGTCTATTTTTCTAGTCTGGTTGTTAGAATGTTCATTTTTGTATCGTGTGGGTTGTTTTAATCGTTTCATGCATAAAGGTCTTGATCGACTTGATCTCGAAGAGAAATCCTCTTGCAATTTTTGACAGAATCTAAAAAGCTAATTTTGGGTCGGTTCTTTGCCCGCACCTCCTCGAAGAAAACTCTAAATGATTCCTAATTAACTGTCGAATTTCGGACGCTTGACTAACGTTGGGGGTGTTGGAGGTTATTTAGGGCACCATCAGGTTTCTCAGTGTTACCCGAGCAATGGAACGGCAAGGGTCAACAACGCACAACCGAAGTCTTTCAGGAGTTACGATTCCTCGCAACTTTGCATCCTCCGGATCGCGACGCTTAGTCGATTTAGAATGGCGGCAATCACATGGGTGACTTCTTGCAGTTTGGTATCCATGTGTCTACGTATTCCGTTCACCGTTTTGCAGGCGGTCTTGCGGGTGCTCCCCGCACCCCAATGAGCTAAATTGGGGAGGAATTGCAATGTCGCAGATGATATTTTTGACCGCTATCATCGATAATCATTATACGCACTGACTTCCCCCTTATTCTGCTACACCCGACCTCAACGAGTTGAAACACAAAAGTGGGGTCAGTTGCTAGTCTGTTGGAAATCGCTTGTCGTTACGGTGGCTACGAACAGACCTTCAAGTTTCGGTGGGGTGCTTGCGGTCCGTTGAGAAATTCAAGGGCGCAAACTCAGTGGAGAGGGCCGTTCGAAGGTTTGCGATTCTGTAGCCTGAGAGATACGGGAAATGTGACTGTCCATCACTTACCCATACTCGAGTCGAAATAATACATACATAGCTCTGAATCTTCAAACTCGGTCCTGTCTCCGAACTTGAAGCTCCTTCCTGTTATTGATGCCTGTTGAACCTGGGTCAGATTCATGTCTGTCAATCGGCTCGAATCTACATACAACCGTACTCCAAAGAAACTGGTCGCATTCTGGTTCGCATCGAAAACGACTTGATGCGGCTATCCGAAGTCGATTATAGTGCGGCGAATTCCGGACTACAAGGCCCTGCACGACCGGTGCCAAGAGCGTAACGAGAGCAAGATTCCTGTGTATTGAATTTTATTCCATCTGAGAACCAACGTAACTTGTTATGTGCGAGCTCTCATGGCTGCAACTTCGTTTGTGAACTTATTGAGCTGAAAGCAAATCTGGGTAACCTAGAGAGATATCTTGCTTGGTAATTGAATATCGGGGTCCGTGATAGTCATCCCTCTCCGAAGGTAATTGAATGTCAAAGATCCTTTTTTTTTGTGGCAAAAAAACATGCAAAACGTTGCGTTTCTGAACAAAAACAACACTCAAAGTGTTGTGTCGTGCCAGCCAATCGGATCAGATACCGATTGATGTTTAGAAATAACAAAACATACCCGAGAAAACATAAAGTCTTCGAACAGACGAAACTTTTCATTTCCTGGAAGATAAAAACAGACACAGTGAATGGTGGAATTATTAAATTATTATTTGGTAAGTCAGTGGCGGTGGCAAAGTTGCCTGAATTGACAAATAGAAATCAAAAAAAATTTCGTAATGTCTGATGGGAGGCAGACACGAGACTTGGCACATGTTCACTTTACCGCACCACCATCATCGCTGAGACTCGTTGTGAGCCTTTCTCTCGAACCACCACCACCACTGCCCACTCAGGGCACCGCACACACTCCACATTATAGCGGAGGTAGCGCCAGCCTCTGGTGTGCGACCATGTCCAACCCTCATTATCCTTACTCCAGTTCTGGAGTTCCGCCAAATCGTCGCACCCATCGAAAACGAATTTCTGCGTTGAGGTTATCATCAGATACGACTTCAACTCTCCCAGAATACATCCCCACAGGTGCTTGGTCGCATACAACGACAACGACGACTACGACAACAACTGGAACGGGGACCTCGGGGATTGAAGGACTACCGAGTACATCGCGATTTGTAGTTAATCAAGGGGAAGATCCTTCTTTGGATTTGCCGCCTGATTATCCAGACAGTGCAGAGGAAGCGGATGAAGATACAGACGTCGACGGAGATACTACACTTGATGGTAATTACTACAGTCGCCACTCCGAGTTCCGGCAACAACAGCAGCAGCACGAATACGTACCTCAATTCACTGTCTACGCTGGCTCTCATCTTCACGGCTTATCAAGAACCGCTCCCGGAACAAAGTCGCCCAAGAGGTTTCGAAGATATCCCTCACACAGAATAACGAGGTCAGTCGGTAGCACCGCGTCTGGGAAATTACCTTCAATTCCTCCACCGTCCCAGTCCTCCCGCACAAGTCCATTGCCAAGTCCAACATCCGATCTTTTCCTTGACTCTTTACTTGAGCGTAGCGTTCACGCCTTGGAGATGTCAAATACACTCCTACAATCCTCCATGAACACAAGATCAAGTTTATCCACTCTTATTTCTGCAGGCGCCGGTTCAGATTCAGGTTCCGGTTTGCCTCCGCAGTCTCAGGTTCTAGGTGTCGCAAAACGTGGATCTGGTAGCTATAATGCTGTTGTCTCAGATGAACAATACGAGGCTCTTGAATCGCGAATTAAGACGTGGAAGAATGTTCGGGAGACGTGGGCGGACGATCTAGATGAAATAAAGAGGGGCGTGGAACGACTTTTTGGTGGAGGAGATGTAGGGGCGTCTGTGGACGACACCGAGGTAGAGGTTGGTCGAGACTCGCAAAGCAGCAGAAGAAGGCGAGAACATGACAGGCAGGCTCGCCGATCGGAAGACAGCATTAGCAGCAGCATGCCCACAGAATCTCCATTGAAACAAAGGTCATTTTCATCTTATCGCCATCCTGATGAACGTCCTGTCTCGTCCACTTCAGTTGATGTATGGTCAACAAATGGTCAGTCAATGGGTGAAGACGACAGAGGTCCGGGACCGCAATTACGCCTCGAACAGCAACAACGAGAGAGACTTGTTGCTCGGCCACCGCGTGCTCTCACACAGTATGTCGAGGCGAATTCTGATGTAGACACTATAGTCCTACCCTCTACTCTTGGCTTGCGATCAACATCATCTTCACATCGAGGTATGTCATCGTTATCGTAATAATGCAATCACGTTACTCACAAAAATTTCATATTTAGTGGTGACAACAGAACGGAGAGACGTTACCACGAAAGGGAACGCGTATAACATGCTCTCCTCTTTGGCTTCTCGGTCAACAGGTCCCGCAGCATCTACGACTTCATTGCCTTCTTCTTCCTCTCCAACTTCACCGGTGCGCCCTCGCAGTCGGTCGAACGGTAATTTACCAGAGCTACGCCTGCCTTACTTGAGAAGAAAATCATCCTCTCCGTTACGTAGTGGTCCTTGGGTGGGGTTTCTAGGCCGTTCACGTTCAGAGACTCCCAAACCAGCGGTGGGCAGAGACTGTATGGCCAATGGACTCGGCCCTCCTCGACTCATGACTCCACCGATAGAAAGCCTTTCCTCGCCTTCTCAATCATCCTCCTCGTCTTCCTCTGAAGATGAAGAACCATTTGTAGATGGCCAAAAACGAAAACGCGGTCCATCAGCTAAACGAACAGTTCTGGAATTACGGAGGATCCTCGACGAACAGCCTTCCCCATTACCCTCACAACCGGAGGCCAAATTTGAGATTATTTTACGACCTCCAGCCCTCTTGCAGAAGGTCGGTGGATCTGGGACGACAGCTGAAGCGGGGACTTCCAACGCGACAGCGAGCGTGTCCAGATTGTTGACCAAGAACAAGCACTCGAGCTCAGCCAGACCGCCTAGCCCACCGAGACAGTCGGCTTTGAAAGGGAGATCTGTACCCGGCACGCCGACTACTCCAGCCACACCTCCAGCAAGTTTCGCTGTTGAAGCTGCGGTACATGCAGCCCAGGCCACCGCTAAACCTCCTTCGGACTCATCTCCAGGCTCTAGCGCGTTCCGAATACCTGAGGTGTTCACTTCTTTCGTCGCAAAGAGTGCTTTCCTAGCGAAGGGGAAAGGCAAGGCGGAGAACCCGAAGGGTGCCCTCCTTTCCCCTCCCACGTTGTCACCTTCTGGGTCCGGTGCATCAACACCTAAACGGATTAGCTTTGCTGAGCTGCCCGAGTCATACAGTGGCGGACATGGACAGAGAGGGTCATCACGAAAGAGCAAGAGTAGGCATGGAAGAAAGAGGAGTTTGTCAGACTCGGATGAAGTAGAGGACGGAGGGTGGTTTGGGTGGCTCATAGGAGGGGGTGTTTCAGCGTCGCGACACGACCGGATGGAAGATCGATATGACAGGCCGTGGAGTAATGGGCCCGGTTCAGCGAGGCTTATGGGTGGAGGTGTTTACTCCTCAGGCATGGATGACTGGGCTGTATAACGCACCCGGTCTTACCCGTTATCTTCCCTTTTTCTTCTCAACGGGGTTGCTGCGTACGGTGCTAAGTTATAGATATTAAAATGATTTTTTTTGTGATCTTCAGTTCCCACCTTATCTCGTTTCAACATCTATTGTATCCCCTTCATTAACCGGTTCACTCTCATTCATCTATATTCGGCATATCATTATATCTCTCGTTCGCACTTCTCGTTGTATCCTTCAGCCGGCTTTTTTGAACATTGTTCACGACCCTGTCACGCCCAGTTACGATTTATATACCTTTTACATTCCATCTTCAACTAAAACTCGCTCCTTGGACTACTTTGTTTGTTCATGGTTGATACCAGCCTCTCTTCGATTTCTCGAGCTTTATTCGTCCCTCCTTTACCACTTGAACACTCCTTTACACTCGCTGACGGGCATGTATTCCTAGAAACAGCATCCTAGCCATAGCACACCCAATATAACGTCGTTATGTACGGCTATCCTTAAACGCGTTTCAGTCTGTGGTTAGTTTCGATCGCTGAACATTGAATATTGGATCATCTGCGAGGAGACGTTTTCATCGGGATCGAATCCAATTATGGTGCCAAAAGTGAGGTGGTGGTCAAGGATTGGAGACGAAACCATCCATTAAATAGCTTATTTTATATCCAGGGAAGTGGCTAAAACTGATAGAAATGGAGTCTAAAAGCAGATCTCCTTCATTGCAACAAATAAACAAGGATATAGACTGTTGTATTGACACTTTCATTGGCCGGTCAAAGCAGCTACCCCTTCCCAGAAACTGTACACATGGGGACCTCAATTAACACAT
>MU128206.1:0-10541 GCA_014904975.1 Marasmius fiardii PR-910
AGTTATATAGAACCGCCATCATATGGAGAAAAACATGTTGGGTAATGATCCTCCCGGCCTGTTTATTTATGGTAGACATCGGTAAGTGACGGGTCCTCAATAAGCTTGAACGTATAAACTCACTTACCGAACCTACAAATAGCAATGTCGGCTTGGCATACTTGGTCTGTAGCTGAAGCAGAGCCAGACAGCAGTATCCTCAACTCAGCCACGTATCAACGCTCGTTGTACTTTTTCGCCGCTACTCTGGCTTTCAACCTAGTTTGCACAAGTGCGTCTCTTCTTCAATTTGTATCATTCTCACCCTGTCTGATGGTCTCCAACTTGCCTGTTTTCTCGGTACCATGAATGGTTAGCTCTCATCGGAGTTAGACTGTGGCGCACAAGACAGGACCTTAAATTCGTTGAGGACCTTGACAAGTATCACTATTACGGCGTAAACCATCAACATGTGACGAAAACAATTGCTATCGTCCTAGAGTCGGGTGAGTGTCGCTCCAACCTCTAATCTCGCCGATATTCCAGAGGGTCTTTATTGAGCTCGTTTCTCACACAGCCGCCATCTATTCAGCCGCTTTGGTCTGTATGATCGGAACTGCACTAGTCCACTATTCGGCCTATTTCATTTTGTACAACTCGGTACGCTCCTTCCCCTGACAACCCATCCCATCGCTTGTCCCAATCATTTGATCTGGGAGTGAACTGAAGCGCTGATCACGACCTCCCTTCACCTCGTTCTTTGAATGATCTAGATGCCCCCGCTGGTCGTAAGTAACTCATTTCGTCCTCGGTCCAGACCACCCTCATCCTCACTCCCAGACTCTTCGGGCCTTTTGATCAAAGGGCTCGGTTTTCTCGTTCATTATTTTAAGAAGTACGGTTCAGGAAGAGCATAGTGACAACCGAACAGAATGTTCAAGTAGGGTAGGGTCACTGGGCTCAGGTATATATGGGGGCGCTAGTTGGCTTTTGAGACCCATCCCGCCTCCTCCTCAAACACATAACACATCGCATGATGTTGTTCAAGAGCGAATGCCAGGGAATGTTTGGGAACGTTATACGTTTCAGCTACACTGATGAAAGGGTTGGAAGTACTATGTCACGGTCATTTTGATGATTTCCTCTTAGCCCGGCGGAGTCTAGAGTCTTGTGGTATCGTCTGTATCTTAGGTAATGTAATTTGTTGTAATTTACATCAAAAGTTTGTATCTTGTAACAAACCTGAGTACCCTCGAAAATCGGACCTAGTCCTCGGCCGCAAGTCCGAGAAGGCGAAAAGTAAGGACTTGTCTTGCAGAGGGAAGGTTTAATGATGCACCTACTCACTTGACCTTCTGTTGTTATCGTTTTGAGTTTCTGGGAAATTGATGAAATTCATACCAGTGTTCAGGGGAAAAAAGTCTGCGGGCCTGACCGGGAATTGAACCCGGGACCTCCTCGAATAACGTGGCAAGTTGATGCGCCCTAACAAGGAATCATACTACTAGACCATCAGGCCGGATAAATCAACTATTCTTGTGGCATATTCGAAGTAGGAGTGCAAAGATCATGCAGTACTGGGACTCGTTCCACTGACTTCAAACTTCAAGATGGCCTTCAATAATTTCGTTAGCCCTTTCATCGACACTCCCAATGATCCGCACAATTTCATCCCACACCCGCCTCTCCACTCTTTGTCCGCCCTCACTCCGAATGAACTCCCCACACGGTTGCACGGCACCGTAAGATACATACGCTCCGCGAAGCTCTTCTTCTCGATGCCTCCGCCCGATAGCAGCGTAAAGAAGCTGTCTACTGCCCTCTTCAGAACTGAGTGCAAAAGCCTCCTTCCTCTGTTTCAACTGCTCTGCGAACTTTCCAGTTGCCTCCCTCGAAAGCTCGCTATGACAGAACCCTGGACTGACGGTGCAGCATGTTATGGCTGAAACTCGCGACTGGAGGGCGCGTACGAGCATGATCTGTAACACTATCCGAAGTTTAAAAAAATGGGGGCCTCTCGTTCACAGATTGACTTACTCTTTGTTTCCGAGTACCTCTGTTCACCGATTGCTTTCCTATCCATTAATCGCAATGTCAGCGCGATTCGAATACAAACGGTAAAAAAAGTGTGTGAATACCTGGAATATTCCTGCCCATTCAAAAATTCCAATGGACAAGACGCACTCAATGCCTCAGCGGGAAGAGCGACGGTGTTACCCGTTCCGCTAGACACTACCACAACTCTTGGAGTCAGTCCAGGATATGTCTTCGCAGTCTCCAGCATTTTTGGAAGGTGTAAGATTATATGGAGTGCAGTTCCGAGCACGTTGACTTGTAAACTGATCACTAATCATCAGCCCTCGATGCATCGAATTAGAGGAAACTCAGAAAACCGTACCTAGACTCCCACCCGTCTCGGGTCACCTCGTAAATAAATCTCCCCACTGAAGCATTCTCAACGAGAATATCTAGACGTTCAAGCGCGTTGATTTTCTCTTTGATCGCCTTCACAGATTCGAAGGACCCCAAGTCTGCGATCCATAACTCTACGTCCTCAAAGCCAGTTTCGGATTTGAGTCCTAAACATGTTGAAGGGGTCAGTCAAGGATGGGCAGAGCTTCAATCGAGGTTGAAGCTAAACACCCACGAGTCAGCGCATTCCGACCCCTCTCTTCACTTCTACACACCATGATCAACTTCCTCGGCCTTCGAACTGCAAAATGTTTCGCAGCCTCGTATCCGATACCTGTATTCGCTCCGGTTATGATAACGACTTGTCCTTCTAAGGGTACTCCTTGAACGGGAGGAGGCATGTTTCCAGGCTTTTCCTTATTCATCTTCCCCCACGTTCTACTCTTGCCGGGTGCTTTCCTTGTGTTCCGTTAGTGCTGTTGGGGCTCGTCCAGCTGTCGAGTGTGGAGCAGCGTAGCTTGCGATTTATATGAGCTCCCCCGCCTGAGGGCAGATTCCCGAAATTTGGTCATAACTCGGTTGTCACCTCCCAAATCTTTCGCGTAGTGAGTTTCGGAACGCTACCGTGAACGATCTAAGTGAAAACAGTCGATACAAAATACTTAGAAAGAGCGACGTGGACGATCAATCTACCGCAGGACTCAAGTTCGGTAAACTTCCGTCGGGTGACAACCGTCGGCCTTTGACGGATTCTCAGTTTCGAGAGAACACAAACAAAAGATTTAATTTATAGCGGGTCATTGACTACAACTTCACGGCCCCCGTTTGCAGTCTAAACTCAATCAAACACGTTTCCGACAGCGGCAAGATCTTTACGAATTTCAGGCCGGAACGGCGTCTATGGTAGATCGAAAAAAAAAAAAAAAAAAAAAAAAAAAAAAAAAAAAAAAAAAAAAAAAAAAAAAAACTTCAGAGTTCGTTTTTGCGAGGTACGAACAGCTGCAGACGCGCAGACGCGAAAAGAACTCTTACCCGAGATCTTTAAACTCTTCGAGTGTTCGTTCGCGGCTGTTAAAAGTCGCAAGCATATTCTGAGGGCACAAGGCCAGCAGGATCGCCGATCCGATTGAATGTGTCAATGAAAAAAGAGATCGGGAGGGCCGTGGAAGGCAAGACACTCACAATGTTCATATTATGAGCTCTGACATTACCGGAGCCGTAGTTTGGTAGAAGGGGTTCCGGTGCCACCTGCATGACGACGATAAAAGGAATGGTGGTAAGCGACCTTCCACGACTGGATTTCAAAAAAGACGAATCAGAGTAGCCCCTTACTAGTTCGATAGACTCTGAAGCTGGTTGACGATCCGAAGGGTTACGATATGCATGTTGAAGAATCATTTCGTCTAACGGAGAGGGTCAGATACTGTGATCCCTGACCAGGAAGGGGATTTAAAAGCCCAAACAAATTCGATTACGCACGGATTAAGAGCCGGCTTTTGCCATTCATCGCGTTCGCAACGTTTCTCAGTATCGTGATCGCATCCGAGTCGAACCAGTCGTGGAGAATAAGACTCAACTATCGAATACATATAAGCAAAGAAGGATATCTGAACTGATAGAATAAATAATCTCACAAAATAAACATCTTGACCTCGAACAGGCGACTCGTTTATAAAATCCAAAGGGACAAAGTCGACATCTGCTTCCGGATGTTCGACTCTCCAGACCTTGTGGAAGGATCAGAGGCATAAACTGGACCGGGAGTTTCTGGGACCAGGCTCACCTCTTTCGCCTGCTCGAGAGATTCGGAGAGATCTTGAAGCACGAATCGGAACCGTGACTTCGGATCTGCGAAACGTTTGGAAAGTGACAGTGCCACAGCACCGGGCCCAGAACCGACGTCGCAAAACTTCAATGGTTGATTTCTGGATTCAGCAGTTATCAGATCTTCCCAAGGATATGCTGTTAGAGTTTCATGTTAGCTAGACTTCTTGAAAAAGGGGATATTTATAATGATTTTTCAGACCTTGAACGACCTGTTCGTGACCAAAGATCATACTCGCTCCCGTCATGGCTCGCTGGAACCGCTGGATGAGGATGTAACAAAAGAGGGAATTATTGTTGTGAGGAATAGCGGAGTTGCAGTATCATAGGTTTGACGCCTACCTCTCCAGAAGGAGGCTGGGAAGTAAAAAGTGAGAAAAAACTCTGAGAAAACGGTTGAGCTGCAGACTCACGTTTGCTTTGAGCCAATTGAAAAATGAGATGGTGGTGTCCCGATTCGGGTCCCTCTCTCTGACTGAATATGAGAAGCTAGTCCTGTCAAATGTCGTACTGAAAGCGAATTCGGGATGAGCTAGTGTTTCAGGGAGCGCGGTGACACCTTGGAGAACCTCCCCTGCCACAAGTGTGATGGTCGAAGATACTGGATTAGATGAAAGCAGCGTAAGAGAGATTCGATTATTTGCGTAGACGTCTTTCAATACTGTTTTATGCGAGAAAAAGAAGGTTTCGAGTCAGCTTATAAGGATATGAGAAAACTCTGGAAACGGTTCTGGCGTACCTTCCATAAAACATCCCCTAGTAGCTAAGAGAAGCATAACCTGCCCAAGTTTGTCTGGAGCAAGCATTCTCCTAGACGCAATTTCATTGATGTGCATTCCGCGACCTTTCGGCGCGTCGTTGAGAAGATCGGCTATCTTTCGTTCAGATACCAGTCTGAGGCAGGATGCCTCGTAAGGCATAGCACGCTTTCCGCGAGAAATCAATTGATATAATCGAGGATTCGAGGATTGTCTTACATTCGCTAACGTATGCATTGGCTGAGCCAGTGTAGTGCATAACCGTTCGCAAGCACTCTCGAGCGTCCGGACAGCCTTGCGCAAGGCAGTGGCACCTGCCTGTGTGTCGAGTGGATGTGGCTCCATATCGTCTGGAGAGGGAACGCCGTAGCCGGTCTTTTCGTACTCTCGAACCGCTTGCTGAGTCGAGGAATAGATGAGCTGGAGGAGTGATTCGATTTGCGTATGAGGGGTGGTGTTCATGGTTCGAGTGTTATCTCGCTTCTGAACGTAGTAGGTTAGCTTTAATAATACACGAACGAGCAAGGAGATTCTCCACATCGACCGAATAGTGTTCCTTTAAGGAAACAGGAGTCGCCGTCACGGTCAAGACGTTACTGCGCTGTCCGGCTCCGTTTCGGTAATTACAGGCACAGCGATACCTGAAATGGACCATGCTGCACATGCCAGATGAGATCCTCAAGATATCCGGTTTCCTGGGTCTGTTACTCTTTGGCGGCATTTCGAGAAGGTAAGTAATGAAAAGGACAGTACCGGTCATAGCCTCGAGCAAATTGAATGTGTCATGACCCGAGTACTGTATGGAATGTAGCTTTCACGAGCAACGGGCGTTATGTCGGTAGCTTCTGGGCTCCTGTCCAGCACGGGTCGCAAAAGCGAGGTTAAACGGATCTCCAGATAGTCAGACAGTCCTCGAATAGCTGATGAGGATAGGTCGAGGACTGGGGAAGGATTGTTGATGTTACTTCATCATACACTGCAAATAACGCATACCTTCGTCTTGGAAGCCGAAAACTCATGTAAACCGCTAGCAACTTGATGGCCACCGCAACTTCCGAGTTCTCATCCCTGGTGCTTCCAGTGAACAAGATCTTCCCACCCTTCTCTACCGCCTGGAGAAAAAACAAAAACGGACGAGAACAAGAACAGATCATTCCTTCTCCAATGCACCCGACTCCCAAAAAAGCATCGCATGGCGAGGGCTCCTCAGGCACGGAACAGGGAAAGATGACCACATAAACGGACATTATCAAGAGCCTTCCGAGCCGTTTGAAGTTCGTGCATCGCGTTGAGAGAAACGGCTCGAAAATTGTAGAGACTTTATCGTGTCGTTCGTATCCTGTGGAAGGGCTGATGTCGATGAGGCTTCGGCCAACCTGCAAGGAGCTTGATTAAGACGAGATAAATACCCCCGAGTCTCTTTAACCCTAACCCAATTCACCCAGACGCCTGCTACTCAATCTCGCCGCCATCGAGAAGAAAGCAGGAATTCACCTTCACGTTAATCTCTCCTCTTGCGTCGCATCATATTGCTGTATGAGAATTAGGTTCAGTGTTGAGGTGTCGATTCCCTGCCCATCGTGCCCCATGGCAAGTATCGCGAAAAGGGTCAATGCTACGAAGTCGGCGGTCAATAAAACCCCAGGCAGAGGAAGTTCGAGATAACTGAGCATATCAGAATCTGATGGTCAACATCTAGGTGTGTGTGCGTCCCTTAGCTTCATACTCTTGCGTTAGAACTCGAGTCGGCAACCAAAATCCGTGCACACACGAAGGAGAAGCTGCAAAAGTGCCGAGATTAGAAACCGTAAGTGGCATTGGCAAAGGAGGGGGAAAAAAAAGAATTTGAGATGCATCTCAAGTAATTCTACCTTCAATATTTCTCTTGCGCTGTATAATCATCTCTGAGTCGTGGTTGAGTGTATCAGTCGAGGAGAGAAGCTGATGGATTTGATAATTTACCTAATTTACCTATTCGGGTAATAACATTCCCACACCTTTTTGTCTCGTCATGGTCTCTTCCACTCGCAATCCCGGAATGTTTCTACCATTTTCCCGTTCGAAAATTCTCGACGGGTTAGCTCAGTAGACTTTTTTATATAGGCTGACAACTCAACTATCATCCCCAATCGAAGGCTGCCGGCTACTAGTCCCGTCACTGAGCTAAGAGCTTTGACCGGGCTCTCAGCATTCCTTACATGTCAACTGCCAGATGTATCATCTCCGTACGATAAGTATACCTTCTCACTCCGAAACACGCTGCTCAATACAATACTGATGGATTGTATTCTCATTATAGGGCAGCTTCAGCAGGGACGCCGCGCGAGCATCACCCTACACCATCGGAGTCACACCTCGTAGAGTCAGAGCTGACGGGTATCAACGATTATGTACGGCGATTTTTGAAACATTCCTTTGTTTACTCCAAGGTGCCAACAGGAGTCACAATAAATGATGGTTCTGCTTGCTTTGTCTCTATTATCTATGCGGTTTAAGGCATGGTTTAAGGCCTTAAAAGGGAATACTAGTTGGTAGCTTTGGCTTGTATGATCTCGAAAATTGGCCATTGGATCAGACTGGATCCTGCACGTTTACAATGTCAATACTTCAAGGGCACAATGTCAATACCGAAACTGGAGATGAATACCAAAAGCCCTTTCGTATAAAAGGGACCCACCAGTAAGAAGGTTTACTTTATTTTCCCGTCCTTTCCCTTCCAACGACTCCAAGAAAGAGCTGCGCTCCTCTTTTCCTAACATAACAATTCACAATGCACCCGAGGCTGAGCCCCAACAATGTCCCGCACCTTCAATATCACAAGGACCAACTCGATCCTCGTTACTGTTCCGGAGGTGTAGATGGAGGCGTGACTCGCACCGTACGTGTTACACTCGTCTTGGAATGCCGTTCGCTCCTTTTGACCTTCGGAGCATTCGCTTTACAGTCCCGTTCTAGACACCTTTCCCCCGAGCCGTACGAATATCCTGGGTATCCGAACACACCTTCCACACGCCGAGTTGTCTCCTCATCATCCACCTCACCGCACAGGTCTCGTTACTACAATCGGGATTCAGCATATCCCTCTATGCCACCTACATCATACAATAAGCCACCACTGGTATACAATGACATGCAATCTCCTGCCGGCCCAAAGCCACATCACCCTCCGGGCTCTTCTCAATATTCCGCACCGCCAACAACTCCTCCACATTCTACTAGTCGCTCAGAATCGAGGCCCTTCGAATTATCCCAAGCGCGAATGGTCCCTCAGACACCATCAAAGAAAACCACTCAAACAAAATATTACTGGCAGACGCCAACGAAACTACACTCTTCGGTGGACAACCACCTGTTCGGGTTGCAATTCCCAATAACTTTTATCAAACCATTCATTCTACAGTGTCCCCCATATGACTGTCGTATGGGTGGGAAGCCTGGAGAGTGTATCATTGATCAGCCGGGTACGAACCATTTGTTGGCACATGCTGTGAGTATATTCCACTCTTTTTCCCTCGCACAGAACTTGACCAAACTTTGGCCCATACCCCTTCATGGTCGGTCACTTGTGGCGAATAGACTGAAAGACTTAAAAATGTTCGCAAACCACTCGACCCCCAACTAGGTCAATGTCTCCGTATCGAGGTGCCAAAAGGCGTGACTGAGGAACAGCGTGTCTTCTTCGCGGACGGCCCCTACGGACTCGGAGTGTCGATGAGTCAAGTTCTCAACTATAGACGCGGCGCTGACGCGTCTTGGTTACCTCTCACAAAGGGCCCTCATCCAATTTCGAACCAAAACATGAGGGGGGCAGTGATTAAGGTTGTCATTAAGGTGAATTTGAGGCG
The DNA here is from genome assembly GCA_014904975.1 of Marasmius fiardii PR-910. Taxonomy (NCBI): domain Eukaryota; kingdom Fungi; phylum Basidiomycota; class Agaricomycetes; order Agaricales; family Marasmiaceae; genus Marasmius; species Marasmius fiardii. Next base: position 8,819 of record MU128206.1, read on the forward strand.
TCGCGAGTTTTTCTGATATGCCATTCATTTGTTTCGAACCTTCTTTAGCTTCCAGGTTTCGTGGGCGAAAGGGAAGAAGTCAGAATCCCTACATACTGTGGTCATGGATTGTTAACATTGAACGGGCTGTTGTATAATATTGCCTATTTTATGCAGAGGTTTATGCAGGTGAGTAGCGTCTTTCTCTGTTGTTTTTCTTACAATGGTGGTCCGATTCGGGTCGTTTTCTCATTCTGATTTTGCATTCTTGCCTTTTACATATGTTACTCATTATCGTCCTCAGACACGCGAAAACTCCCACCAACTCCCTGTTAAACCCGCCATGTCCACTTATTTTATTAGATCACTCTTTCAACTACCGAACAGTCGACGGGATTCAGAATGGAGAGTTGAAGTCGGTGCCACATACAAGGTAGCGAATAAGCGCCTCAAAAAGTGGGCTCCAGTCGTCGATGACTCTTCGGAGGAGGAGGATTATTAGGTTTTTCTCTATTTGACAGGTACCTCAGTCGATTTTGTTCGATCCGAGGTTGTCTACACTCGCTTTGGACTTCTTTTTCCCCCCGATTGCTTGCTTTTATTTATTCTCTCGCTTTCTCCCCTACGACACCTCACTCTTTTATAATACTCACAGTAGGGCTCAGTTTCTATATACGGACATTTTTCATCCGTTCTTGCCTTCCTTGGTTCCACGCATCGCTCGTTTTTTTATACATGTAATACCATCATTACTCCAAAGTCTGTGTAGTATCGTACTATATGATCTTTGTATCGATAGCCCCCGCAAATCACATGCAACCTCATCCTGACCCCTTGATATTACTGTGAACAGAAAACGGTTCCGAGTCAGCGCAGTCGAGCCTTCCAATGGTTATCCATTCGGCGCCAACGTACCCGAGCCTCAGTGATCCAACCTTAGTTGGATTTTGAGAACAATTCCAAATCAGCCCATGGGAATTCAGAACCGTGATTTCAATTCTCCGAGTTTTGGCTAATTTTTGAGAAAGAACTTTTTTCCTTTCCTCCGGACGTTCGAGGCGAAGGTTTTGGCCTCGAACAAACCGCTGAGCGGGGTGCATGGATCAGGACTTTCTACGAAGCTGTAGGCAAACTGTTAAGCTTAAAAACTTGCAAGTTCTGGTTCCGGATGGTTGACTCGAGTCGGCAGTTTACTACTTGCAATTCTTGAGGAAACGCGACTTGAACTCGTCGGTTTGCCTCATCAAATAACCGGAGAGAGGTGTCTGTTCATCCGAACTTCCGAAGGACCGCAAGGTTAGGGTCGTGCTCTGACTCTCGACCTTTCAAGTCACCTGAAGTACTAGTTCCCACACCTTTTTCACGTCAGGTTTCTCCTATCGAAGATGGGAAGATTCTTTCACAAATCCTTTATTCCAAAATACGATTGGCAGCCATCTCCTATCTATAGGGTCTGCGCAAAAGTCCATTCAACTTGGTACATTCCTTTGTTCACTCGAAGCTCCTGTGGTCGGTAAGTACTGATTGTGCAGCAGAAGTAGGGGGTGGATGACATCGAGTCATTGATGCCTCGAAGCCTTCAAATGCTGGCGCTTACCCCGGACCTCAATTCAGCCAGAAGCCGATTATGGGAAGTCAGTCAGCTGTCGAACGGTATCGAAGGGATAGACGTTCGGCTGGCGAAAGGTGATGAGAGATTCTGGTCGATAGGTCGACTGTGAAGCGTTGAATTATATATCTAGAA
>MU128208.1:0-10353 GCA_014904975.1 Marasmius fiardii PR-910
GCACTTGTATCCGTGTATAAATTTGCTCCTAGGCTGGCTTGTGGCTCATCCATGCCCCGGGTAGTGCCTATCACCAGATTTCAACCTCGGCCTTTAGGCCTACACCATTATACTGGCCCAGACGCAAAGAAGGTACGTGGGGCCCGCTGTGGGGGCTGCCAACCTCGAAGTTAATCACATTCTTTCAGGTTTTCAAACAGGACTGTATCAATTTTTCGCGATTCAAGTATGTGAATCTTACCTGGTTTCCTCATACAGTGTTGATATTCTCAATCTTGCAGACATGCCAGTTTTGTACAACTTCACGCATTCAATGATTCAGACCAACCTATGGTTCTTTTTCACGACGGTGAGCTCTATTTTGTTTAGAAATAGAATTAAACCGTTATTTATCCATCTACAAAGAATCGATTCCTATAGCGCAGGGCGCGCAGAATCATCCAGATTGTCGAAGAGCATTACTTGAGTATTTTCATTTTCAGTTTGACTCGGTGCGTTTCTGCCTTCGCTCAGATGCGTGCGGATCCTAAACTCTTGAATAGCTACCTACAGTCTCACTACCACTATTCGTTTTTTCAAATAAGAATATTTTGATTTGTCCCAGCTACCCCACAGAATGAGCTTTCACCTCATCTTCCGATTAGTCCCATACTTTCGTAGGTGGCTGACCCCGATATGGCTGGCTCAAGCTCGTCGTGTCTTTACAGCACTCAGTATTTCCGAGGATGAATGGAATGATTATGGTTTGTAGCTACCTCGTCATTGGGTCCGTTTGCATATGTACTTTCCTTCTTTTTCAACTAGGATATTTGGATAGGGTGATCCTTGAAATTGAAGTGTCTGCTCCGGAAGAAACAGATAGCTCCGTCACAACTCACAATGGGCCCAGTCATCCCCACTATCTTTTCGTACGCCTACCTCCGAGGTTCTCCGACGGTTTTCCAGACATATCAAACTGGCGTTCGGGAAAGGACCTCTACTACTAGTCTCATAGTCCTAACGGGATTCCTTTTCCACCTGAAGACATGGCAGCGAGTAAGGATGCGGACGTAGCACTAGGTCTTCCGAATGTCGTTCACAAGGTACGTCTATTCATGTACGCCTGGTCGCTCGACGCGTATCATTTCATCCACTCAGCAACAACTTTATCAAAGTGAGGCTAACAACATGGTAACAGCCACTACCAAGATCAAAGTAACAGAACCTCTGCGGGACGATAGAATCCCAGAAGATAGTTCTACTAGGAAACCCTGACAGACTCGAGATGGAGACAAGCGAAACCCCAACGACCGAAATCGCATCGGAAATTCTGGAGGTACGATAGAGCACGTATCGATCGACGAAGATCAACATGGGAAAAATCATGAGAGGCAAAAGAAAGGGTAAATCATTTCGTTCCAGAACTTCCCAGCTAAGTTAATATCCGTCAGATAGGACCTTCTTGGGAAAAGAACATCCTCAAAACGAAGGGAGACCAATGACTACTGGATCAGCATACCCTCTAATAAGACCACCACCAGATTTAAGTGATGCGGCGAAGAAAGAGAAGGATGGCCACATCTACGAAGATTTCAATCTGTTGGGGCTCGATCAAGGCTACGATAAGTGATAGTTCACACCACGTGTTTATTTTTTTTACGCGTATTACTTACCGTTACGTAGCCGATTAGGACAGCCCGAAAACGGTCACTCAATACGAGTTATGCTAATTGTTATGCTAACCTTATTTTGGAAAATCTACCATACTGCACGTGAAATTTGCTAATGCTATGCTGATGTTATGATAAAAGTTATGCTAATGTTATGTCCACACGACCGCCAACACCACCACCCATAGATGTTCAGACGAAAATACCTTTTTGCGCTCTCTGCGATTCCTCTTTCCCCGCGCTCCAATCACTGGCCGTATCGCTAGCACCTCTCAAACCTCAACGCACAATCAACATGTACTCCACTTCTCCTCTTCGCGAATTGTTAACCCTTCGCTCTTCTTCTTTCAAAAAGAGCACACCAGTAACGACTCGGGTGTACCGTTGTACCTGCACTTGGATTCTTCGAGGCCGAGGTAGAGCTCGAAGAGATGCAATGCGTTTCGTACAAGGAACTCGACAAGTCCACGAACATCAGACTACAGGGATTGCGACATGGTTTTTTCGAACTAGGGGGTTGGGGGTGGAACCGAGAATCGCGAACGCTTGTTTCGACTCGACCTCTGTCGACTAGTCTCCCTCGAATGTCAATGTCAAAGTCGAAGAATGGTGGGAAAACTGGTGACCGTTCGTTCAGGAGGGGGGGATGGAAGTCATGGAAGCCATGGAAGCACCGAGTGAGGCTCCCCACGAATCTCGTACGTTTATAGCTATTTTTCCGTTCTTTTGTCCGTGGGTGCTGAACCAGGATCTAGAACGCATTTCTCCCGATACGATTGATTCAAGGCTCTTCCTCTTGGTAACTGCGACATTCGCGTCGAGTGGCTCGGAAGGGTTCGAAGTGGTGGAGTACGTTTATTAAACCAACAAGGCCCGAACAGATATGGGTTCCCGACGAAGCCTTTTTCCACCCCCCAACCTCCATTGTTGTACGATTCTCCACCCATCTCCCTCTCGCTTGCTACCTCGTGATTATATGCATCAGTCAACACGGCTTCCGGTTTTAGAGAAGGAAAGGAGTAATAATTACTTGCTGGTATCTAATAGTAAAACTGGTATATGGTACGCGAAACATTACACTAGTATTTCAGATCTTATATTCTGACCTCTACTATCTAGCACTACGATTCGTGAAACTGGCATTCAAAAAAAAAAACAACGTCTGGATAAGGATGTTTGAATGACTCCCCCCGCTACACCTCTGTTACAATCTCCCACATCCCTCTCCTAGCCTTCTTTAACCCGATCCACCTAAACGCCCTCTGATCATCCGCATTCGCACCAATCGCCAACCAATCCACCTTCCTCACCCCCCTCGCCAACTCGTCCTGTTCGGCCTTCCCAGCCTCCGCCAACGCAACTTCGTCTCTCTCCCCTCTCGATTTCCAAGCCGCCCAAGCAATATGATGCGCTAACCGTCCTCTTATCCTCCACGACATACTCACTTGCTCTCTCGCCGTATGCTTCATCCTCTTATAACCCCCACCACCAAACCCAGGCAAAGGCGTAACACCCCCCATCAACGGCGTACTCCCACTTCCAGGTAAACCACGCAAAGCAGACACAGGCGTAGACTCTACATGATCTCCCATCTCCCCACACCAATATTCCGCTGCTGTCACTTGACTCTTCCCACCCGTTCCTTGACCTGTTAATGTGATGAAGAGAGCGTTTATGACGTCTTGAACGGTGATGTAGCTGTTGTTTCTCCGATTTGAGACGTCGATGTCGATGTACCATGGGAGACGTTTGTGAAAGAGACGCATGGCTGTTGATGGGGGTTGAGTTGCGAATTGGAGGAGGTCTACGGGGGATAGACCGTGTGGGCTTTGTGGGAGGGAGAGGAGGTTTAGGGAGGGGGTTAGCCATTGGGGTATGGTTGGGTTTAGACGGAGGTCTAGGGAGATGGGGGGTGTTGGGGAGGTTGTGGTGAAGAGGATATGTGGATGGAGAGATCGTTTTTGGTTGTCGTTGATTTCTGTTTGGGAGTTGTCAGCGTTTTTTTTTGGGGGGTCAAGAGGAAAAGGCACCTTTGACGTCGCTATGACTCCGATTTAAACCCATACCTACACCCAAACTGTGCATCATCCCTCCTTTTACGGAGTAATCTGACCTCCACGAGCTCGGTCGGTAAGGCAGATCTGCTTCTGTCGCCGTTCCGAACCCGTGTCGCTCCATGTGTTGTTCGTAGGTGATGTGGTACCCTTGATAGATCGGATTAGACGTCGATCGGCGATGGTGCGCCGTCGGATGAGGAGTGCCGCCGAAGGAAACGGACCGTTTTCTTGTTTGAGGTGGTCCCAAAGACAATCCTTGAAATCCGTCCAGCCAATCCCAATTTGTCTTTCCGTGCCCCTCCTCGTCTTCGTCTTCGTAATACGTCTCTGGTTCATCGAAATAGGTGCTGCTTCCACCGAACCCGGGAAATGGCACATGCACATGAGGCGATTTCGATTTTCCTCCTGCTCGTCGACGTTGTTGAGATTTAGATCGTTTAGCGCCCTCTGCGAACCAGTTGACCTCTTTCTTCTTATTATTTCGACCTCTTGACTCTTCGAGATCTTTGAATCCTCCAGGCCAAGGGGAAGAAGAACTGGCCCATTGTGGGGTGTAGTAATCGTGCGGAAGTGGGATTTGACCGCCATGCCAGGGGGAGTGACCTGGCCAATGTGGATTTGGCCAGCCTCCGGCGGGGAGAGGTGTGTAGTGACCTGGTGGTGCTGCTAGTGGTGTATTGAAAGGGTATCCAAACCCGTTCCAACCGGGGTTGTATGGCCAATTTGCGTATGCGTGGTTTATGAGGTTGGGATTGGGAGTGGTAGAGTGCCATCCGTCTGTTGCGTTTTCTAGTGCTGGGAGATTGGGATGGGAGGTTCCTCGTTGGAGTGGTGATGCGCTGTATATGTATAATAATATCAGGGAAAATTCTTTTGAAAAAGTAGAGGAGTTTCGACGTACGCTGCGTATCCAGGAAAGGCAGATGTCATTGTTGGATCGATGAATGTCGCTCCTGGTGGTGGTGGTGCTCCTCCTCCTCCCCCGAGTGGTATACTATGAGGCATGTCTTCCCATGGATTGTGACCTGGGTTGGTCCATCCGCTCAGTGCAGAAGCTTCCATGGTTTTTCGTTTCTCCGTTTTTTTTTAGAACTGCGTCTTGGGGCTATGAGAGCTCCTTTGCCTCGTGGGATGGATGGTTGTAGCGAGAACGTTGGCGTCGGGGAGAGAGTGAAATGGGGGTTTCATTATATGGAAAAAAACCCCGTGGGCGTTGTTTTTATCTCAATTGAGTTGCTAAGGCTGCCAGTGCTATTAGATACAAGGCAGTGATTGGACCCCTTGACACGAGTTTTGACTAGTCATACTAATAGAGTGGGCGGATGCAAGGCAGTGCAAAGTCGAGCGCTTGTTCCTTTGAACGGGGTTGCGGGAGGTTTTTAAGTTTGTTGATGGGGGTATATTAGTATAAAGTTACTGTACACTGAGTATTGTAAAATAGAAAGCTACAGCTGTACCTGTGGGATCTTGAAGTCATGAATGGCGGGAACTTTACAGTTAGCATTTACATATGGTGTTAAATATTATCGTGATCAAGGGGAAGATACGTTTTTGCGCGGCTCTTCCAAGGCGCTACCGGACCGTCCGGCATCGCTGCCCTCGTGAGCCTGTCATCAGTCCCTCGCCTCCGCTTTAAAATTCACGATGACTGTAAATCACAGCCGGTTAATCAACCAAAAAAAGCTGTTAGCCTTCCCCCAACCATCAAAGATTCAACACACGAGGCGGCGCTAGCGTATGATCTTTCCCATAATCAAACTTCCATTCACCCATAGATAGATGATCTTATTGTCTTACATAGCGTCACAGCTGTGAAGGTTTTTCTCGGAAATCGGAAATCCAGAAGTAAGTCGACTCAGCGCTTGTTGTGGTCGTTGAACAGTGGGTAGCATTGAATTATCAGCTTGCTGTGAGCCCTTACGAGAAAAAACAGCAAGAACTAGAGAGTGGCACGCAACGCGTATATCGCTCGGCTACCTTCCTACCAGAAAAAAAAAATCAGCAAGCAGTGACTCAACTTTGATCGTCAGAACTCTCCCTTTTTCTCCCATCTCGTACAGGCCTGTTTTAAGAATACCCTGGGGCGCTACGTTTTGGGAACAAGGATCTCGCACCAGGCTGCACGACAGATTCCAGAAAGACTGGGAGCAAGCGCCTCTGTTTGTGTAAGCTTTGGTACGCGTAAACGTCAGGTGATGGCTTTGGAGGGCAGGGAGGACCCGAACTTAAACCCCGTTTCCGAAAAATCCTCTTGCTCACATGAGTTCGATGTGTCCGACTCCTCTCGAGCCCATGATTTACATGTTATACCAAGATTTCTGAGACTAACTGAGAGCTAGTACCGCTTACTGTCCACTTTCTGGCCGCTATAACCTTCCACCCTCCTTACTATCATATTTCAGAACGACTTCAAGAGCATATTAACGTATCAAAGACTGAAGCCACGTCTGTAACAATCTGGCGCTCCGATCCGTCACGCTCCACATACTTACACTTACATCGATCCCTTCGGTTCGGATTCCAATCCTTTCTCGCTTCGTGGGTCTTATCCGTGGCAAAGGAATACAAGTCATACGGTTTATCTGGAATCACTTTCCTCAACTTGCGGAATAAGGTGTGTTGCTTGCGGTTATCGAGGTTACATTTTGCCGACTCCAGAACTCAAGTTGCTCCCGGGCCGATTTTGCAGAAAATTCACGCTTGATAAATCATAAATGTATACTACGTCCCGAAGAGTAGGAAAAGGCGTCTGAGTGTTGTCGTGTGTAAATTCAAATTCAATTCTCAAAACAGTACGGTACAATTCAAAGAAAGGGAGGTGGAATCGAAATCGAAGTTACGAGCAACCTCGTACCTCAGGTCCAGGTTTTTTTTTTTTAGGGTCGCTTAACGTTGCGAATTAGCTTCCTTTTCGTGCTGGGCGATTATCTATGGATGCTGTTCGAGATGTGTTTTCCAATAAATGTAATCCTCTCCTTTCCCAAATTTACTTGGGGAGAGAAATGCGAAATTAATCTTTCCCTAGCTGGGCTATCTATTTCATACAAACTAAGAAACGCAAACCTTGCGTTCAAGTCTGAAACAGAAATTCACTCGATATCCCAGTTAATCCCTAGTGAAATGGAAGAGAGATCACTCTGATTGAGCTAAGGGTTGGGGGTAAGTCTTGGATGAATTCCTTATGTACATTTTCGCTAAGAGGGTTTTGCTAAACAGTCCGAGGGTCAGTCCCACAGCGAATGTATTAGGGGATGAAAGGTGGATGACTTCTAGTTGGAAGGCGAGGATAAGAGGTAAAAGAGGACGTAAGCTCTATCTAAACCTTTTATAGTCCGAAGTCTGTCCGACAGTACATGACCATTCGATCGATCCATCGCAAGAAATCCGTTTTTTTTTCTTTTCATTTCGGATTCAACTTTCGGACTTCTCCGCCCCACTGTCAGTCAGCATTTTTTCTGTCTTTGCTGCAGATCATTATTTTGGCAGTTGCAAATATACTCTAATCCCAACACAATTCCTCCCCAATGTTAGCTGGAATTGACAATGTTTGACTTTGGACACTATTTTGAAAAAGGAACAAATGGAGAAAGGGGACTGCAGGACCAGTTTTAGGGTGTTTTTGAGGTGATTACACAACTGGGGGTGAATGCTATTTGAGGTCAAAATAATGGCCTGGACATATGATGCCCTGCTTTTCCCAACACAAAAAAAAACACAAATTCTGCTGGAAAATATATCACAAACCAATAAGATATTTGGGCAATTTATTGCTTCTAAAATCAGTAAATATTTGTCTGTAAAACACACTACATATATTCAAAAATCCAAATATCCATAGATTCCAAAATGAATATTTGGAAACATTCAGGTAAATACTCCAGCATCCTAAACATGGTAAATGTTTGGACAGTTATCCATTTTGAGAATTTCTGATCCCAGTTCAAAATATCCTTAATTTCTGTTGTAGGTCATTGATTCACTTGTCTGGAAATATGAACAATCTTGATGAATCTGCCATAATTCTTTCAATTGGTTAAAGTGCACCAATGGAATGGCCATTGATATGCAATCTAACACTTGGTTTCTGTTTCCATTGTCTTTCTAAATGTTCAGGTTTATAAACTAATAAGTTATGCAGCACAACCATCCGTTAATATGAACAACTTACCTTTGCCATGGAAGGTCATATGTCAAGGTCTTTGCCCAACCAAAGATAGGATTTCTTCATTATGCCTCCAACAGCCAACAGAACCACCTCCACTGTAGATCTCCTTTATATGCAAGTCAACCGTATCGATGGTGACCCCGGGGATGTAGGCTGCTGCAATTTTTGAGACTTAATTTTGTAGAAGCCCTAAGCATGATAACGATCGACGATTTGTGGACGGGAGGGCCATTCATCAACACGGAAATTGTCGCAAACGAGATTCCTTGATACAAATAAGTTGGAACGTTTGGGTCTACGATGGGTGCGGAGTCTGATCGGTTGTTTGAACGGAAGCCTGAAGACGAAAACTTGGTTTGATTTGGCTCGTTGTAGGAGCAAAAAAGGCGACAGCGGCCATCAGCAAAACTCCGGATCCTCGGGACTTCGCACTCGCACTCACCAGTGGCCCCTCCGTTTACCCAACTTGCTACGATGTTCGGGGCAATCTAGGGTAGCAGGGTCGTATAACCGTGTCAGGATAAAGGGTTGTCTTCCGTGTAGCTTCACGATCCATTGTGGAAAAGAATTTTATTTTGAATGGATTGCATAGAACAGAACATCTCCCTTGGGCTTTTCAAGCTCTCCTCGCCACCCTGGATTGGAAGACTCTCTCAGTGCCAGAGCTAAACCAGGGCATAATTTATAATTTATGTACATTCGCCAATCTGAATTCCACCAAGGACATCTGTGCCAATGGCCATATTTTTACGAGTCTCAGGCCAGCGTGCTGCCTACAATCGACCATCAAAGAAATGAGGGATCGTCGCGTCATTACATGTGAAAACACCGGAAAACTGCTTACCCGAGGGCTGCAAAGTCCTCGCTTGTTCGTTCGTGACTGTTGGATAGTGCAAGCATAACCTAAAAAAATTGTGGGTCAGTGAAACCTTGTAAAGAAACATCGGAAAGTGTGGGAGGACGTACGACGTTCATGTTATATGGCATAACACATCCGGAGCCATAATTCGGGAGTAGTGGTGCTGGGGCCTTTTTTTTGTCATAGCGCCAGATGGAAGAGTCGTTAGAGTGTTATGTAGGTTAGTCTTTTGGAGGTTTACCGGTTCATTCAAAGGAGATTGAGCATCCGTTGCGTCCGTTGGATCATGACAGGGATGCTGAAGAACGAATTCATCTGAAAACACACGGTGTAGTTGTCTGTGTGGGAGGGTTCTGAAGAGACGCACGAAGTAAGACCCGACTGGTATCATGCATCGCACTCACAACATTTTTCAAAATAGTTATCGCATCCGAGTCAGGCCAGTTATGGGTGATATAGCTCAACTAAACATGGACCACCGGTGAACAAGCGAGGGTATCAGAGCCGGGAAAAGGTTGCTCACAAAGTAAATGTCTTGGCCTTGCACTACCTGTTCCTTAAGAAAATTCACAGGAACGAAATCAACGTCCGCTTCTGGGTGCTCCGCTCCCCAGACCTTCAGCTAGACCGTGAGCCACAGAGCCCTCTCACTCCCGCACGTAAAAAAATAAACTCGCCGTCTTGGCATGCTCGAGTGGCTCAGGCAGATCTTGTAGTACAAATCTAAACTTGTGGGTGGCCGCAGCGAAGCGTTTAGAAAGCGAGAGGGCAACAGATCCTGGACCGGAGCCGACGTCGCAAAATGAGATCTTGTTTTTAGACTTTTGAGGCGTCAGTTTTTCCCAGGGATAGACTGTTGGAAATTGATTCGTCAATGAAGAGCACACGAAGTATGGACAAGAGAATGTTGAGCACAGACCTTGAACAACTGTATCGACTGCGCCAACGACCGTACTCAATCCCGTCATGGCTCGCTGAAAGCGCTGAAGGAATTGTCTCGGTCAGAAAACTTTGGAATAACTGGGATCTGTTGATATGTACTTTTCCAGCGGATGGCTGGAGCGACAATGTGAGTAAAGTGTAGCGAAAAACCGAAATCTCACATTTGCTTTGAGCCAATCAAAATACGAAGCATTCTCCATTTCTTTCCTGACCATGAACGAACAACTACTCCTATCAACCGCCCTGCTGAACGCATATTCGGGATGCACCAATGCCTCGGGAATCACGCTGACGAATTGAAGGGGCTCTGCGGAGAAAAGTGAAAATGTTGAAGATAAAGGATTGGATGACAGCAATGGGAAGGAAATTCGATTGTTGGCGTAGACATCTTTTGACACTGCAGTACCAAACGAATTATGTTAGCTTACGGACTCAGACTGAAAATAAAGGACAAAGAATTCAACAATTAAGGACGAGTAAAGCTGCATACCTTCCGTAAAACAGCCTCTCGTGGCTAGAAGAAGCATTACTTGACTGAGTTTGTCAGGTGCAAGGTTCGCCTTGGTAGCAATTTCATTGATGTGCATCCCCTGGCCTTTCGGAGCGGCTTCGATGATGTCGCAAATTTTTTCTTCAGCGACCAGTTTGAGGCATGGTGCTTCGTACGGCATAGATCGCTAG
>MU128209.1:0-10311 GCA_014904975.1 Marasmius fiardii PR-910
CCTTACACCTCCAAAATGCATAGACTCACACCATGCAATGGCATGTGTACAGATGAAGAATAACAGGGAGCTCCAAGAAATAGGGGAAGCAGGCCGGCTTGGGGAGTTCCTAGCTTTTGGGGTAGTGGTCAATTTGATAATGAGTGAGTCAGTCGCTGTCTTGCTTTTAAGTACTTGCTGACCTCTGGTGGACAGAGCAAGGAGAAGTAATACTATTTGCATGCCACATGGCAGATAAACTTGAAGACCGCACCCCATATGTCATCGATCTTGATCAATCCAGCAAGTTATTCCAGCTTGAGGTTTCCCAACCTCCTGTGTCCATGGAGATTCTCCAACAAAAGCCACCTCTATTATGTATACCACCTTTGGAGCGAAACAAGTCAAGGATTCATGATGACTCACCACTTGAGGGTTGTATCACATTTCCTGAACCAGATCTAGGACAGATTGTGGTCATTGAATATCCAGAAAGTCCAAGACCATTCACTGGCCCATTAGCAGAAACGTTGAAGGAGGAGGCTAGGATGCATGCAAGGTCCTGTGTCATCAGGCCAGGTTGGAGCACAGTGGATTGATTCAATCCAACTCTGAACCTGTCTTTTTTTGGTAACACTACTCTCCCATGTTCTCATTTTCATCTTTTTGCCACTCCCCTTTGTCCTTTTTGTTGAGGAATGTTCCGGACTGGGTGCTGTGGTCGCTCCACTCCACTATTGGTAATTTGTACTCTTTATATACAACGTAGCTACAATTTGTTATTGGACCTTTCTTGTTCATTCCCCCCCATCTGGTCCCCTCTAGCACGAGGTTAAACCGCCCGTTCCCTCATCGATCTTCTACACTTTTCTTTATTGGCTTTTCTTATCAGTGGTAAATCAGTATGTAAAAAAGTTATAAGGTTGTCTCTATTTTTGTTCTCTAATATAACTTGTCATCCTTTTTGTCCTAGTTGGTGAGCAACGTGTCTTCAAGCTTACTACTTCTGAGGTGGCGTTCTCTCTTTTGATTTCCTGCAAGATTCTCCCCAAGTCAAAGTAGCACACACCAGATTATTTTGTTTGCCTGCAACCTAGTGTCATGAGTTTCTTTCAGGCCAATGTGGTATTGTCTGTGGTGTTGATAGCCTGGTCAATACAAAATGAGTGCATCACCTGGGGTTTTCCATTGGATAGTCGGACATTGACTGAAGAACTCGTCGGCCCAGCAAAGAATTGCTAAAAAGAACAGGTACCCAGGGAACAGCAAACACTTCACAGAAAAAAATCAATTCACCCTGACTATCAAATAGCAGGCAAAAAAAGTTACTACAGGTAACTTATCAGAAAAAAAACGACTACGGATTTCAAAGATTCCTTTTTGTTGGAAGTGGGAATCCCATACACTCGACATACCCGATAAGTCTCCTAATTTTGGTATCTATGTTTCCGGTTGCGGTTACCCTATTTTGATTGATACTTCCACTTACTCCTTTATACAATTGTTTCAACTCCTTTCCTATATTACTTATTTACTTGCATACACTATTCCCAACACCTCAGCTTTACCCTTCCATGGTCTGCTGAGGTGTGTATTCCTGTACATTCACTTATTTGATTGTTAAGCTTACCTTTTGTCCTAACAGTACTCATACTTACATCTGTCTGTTAGGTACGATATATGCATGAGCTTTACCCTTCCATGGTCTGCTGAGTACTCATACTTACGTCTGTCTGTTACTTTTAAAGTCAAAAAAGTGCCATTGCATCAAGAGCAGGATACTTCACGTCCTTCCAGATCTGAGCGAGGCTAGAAAAGTCACACTCAACAGTCGGCCCAATGCCTGACTTGAAATTATCGAGGGCAGCAACACGAACGACTATACCAGAAGCCGTCGGTCATAGCTCAGGGTCGAAATTCCGACAGTCCTCCATGATCTTCCACATCTCGTCGTTCAACGGGGTCGAATCGGGGCGTGGTGGGTGCTCCTTGTTGAACATTACCGCCAGATTAATTTCTGCATCGGTGAGTCCGTGAAAAGGCACTTTTCCAGTGAACACCTTGCAAAATCTGTGAGCATGTATCCGAAACGACAAAGACAAGAAGAGTCCATGTTTACCTCATAACACACACCAGCAAAAGCATAAACGTCACTGAATGTCGACGTAGTGTAGGGAGGTATGAAGAGCTCTGGCGCAGACCATCTTGTTGTTCCTTTGGAGGGGCTCGTTGTTGACGAAGTGAGCTTGATTGCACGGCTGTCGGCCACTCGCGACAGACCAAAGTCTCCAATACATGCTCTTCAATGCGGGGTGATCAAGACGTTGACCTAGTAGTGGTGTCCTCAGGACATTGTTGTAGGTTGGTCATACACGGAAAGTTGGTGCTTACTCCTTTCAAATCGCCGAGAACGATTTTCTTGCTATGAAGGTATTCTAAGCCGGAGGTGACATCGTACACCTAGAGCACGGTAGTTTGGCTTCTCCACATTCTTAATCGTCAGACATTTCGGAAATATTCCCGAACATTTGGAAAGGAGCAGCATAGTCTGAAGGATCGATGACCGTAGCCAGTTAGGGATAGTAGGAACTTTTGCGAGCTGCGGAGGAACGTAATTTGTGATGAGACACCGCGAGCGTGTAAAGTGAACGCTTACGACTAGTAATGTATCGAGCCACAACTGCGCGTCCTCTCCTCTGCTCTCCAAGAGTCTTTTCAATCGTTCCTTATCTTGTGGCACAGCTTCTAAGGCGTATAACGTCCAAAATTACGATTTCTTCTCCAAGCGTTACTATCTTATCAAGAGCGATTCGATCATGAGTGTCGCCAACGATTTCAGTGGCTGGCACCGAGACTTGGGTAGCCAACTTTAGGGTATCGTCAGAGTGTGGTGGTAGAGGTAGAGGACGAGGAGGAGTGTTATTGTGTACAGAGGGATAACGCAGAAAGGGTGGGCCGCTCTCGAGGTTCGTCGATGAAGGTGATTGTGGAGGTAGCTGTTGATATGGTGCATGAACATAGTAGCTTGCACCGGTTGGCACTGGGCTACGGTTGCTACTGCGGGATGGTGGGGAGTTCTGTTGAGGGTTTGGGGATTGAGTAGACTGATGAGGATCGGGCGGTGAAATGGAGGCGTTTTCAAGAGAATGAGGCGAATCCGGTTTGTTAGATAAACTTTCTGACTGGTGGTATTGCTCATCCATAATAGATGGAAAAACTCTGTGTGCATAGGCTTGTCGTTGAAGGTGGACAGCATCCGGTTGGCATACAAACCACTCCGACGGTGACAGTACTTCAACCCGATCTGAAGCGTCACGATGGTCGAGACTGGATCGTCCGAAGGCTGACGGGGCTGACAACGCTACCGGTACTGGTCCACGTACTTCTGTTTGGTAGTCAACCTTTTGAAATGGGACGTATATCAGGACGCACCAAGTTCCTCAGGTATCGAAAAACCCGTCGCCTTGAAATTCCTGCGTTTGTAGATTTTGTACAAGGTACCCGTTCAATAGAGCTTCCTTGACATTCTTGATGAACTCAGACGGCATCGCTCCCTACGCTATATGTCGAGGGCCTAGAATGAGAGGTGAGTCGATGATTGTGACGGTGACTGATGGATACAGCTATTTGCGAAAACCTTGACACAAAAAATTAAATAAATACAATTTATTTTCCTTGCATAAGGCTCTCAGTTCTCTAATCTCGTGAATTACTGTCCTGTTATCAATAATTGATGGCCGCCGCTACAGCTCACAAAGTCCAGTAACTGGAAATCTCGAAGACAAAAAGTAGATCGCAGCGTTCGACATCATTCGCTAAGAGGACTGACAAAATGGGAATCATGGACATCACAATGTTCGCGAACCGTAAAGACAATCTAGGGGGCATGAGTGGCATATTCATGTTGCTTAGTATGCGTAGTACAAGACGAGTGCCGTAGGAGGGTAAAAAGAAAGAGAAAAAGACCCGTGAACATAGCGCGATACAATTACTGCAAAGAAAAACCAATGAGATCGAAGCGTTAACTAGAAAGAGAGTAGACGACGTACGAAAGTAAGCGCGGCTCCTTTCGTCTTCTTTTCACCACCAAGCTCGAAGCTGTAGGGAGAAGGAAAGAGAAGATCGTGAGCAGGCCTGCCAACCAGAAAAGATAAGCTGAGAGAGGAAAGACACGCACTGCTTGCAACGCTTTAGAGCTAACTGCATTTTGTACTTGCACACAGTGCATTCCAGCCGCAGCACGACCTTCTTTGTTGTCTTCGCCTAAAGTTCACAGATGATGATTTTCGTCAGTCCTCAAGCAGATAACAGATATTCAGAGTTGACGTACCTTCTTGTGGAAGACAGGCTTAGTCTGACCACCATAACCGGATTGCTTTCGGTCATAACGACGCTTTCCCTGAGCGAATAAGGAATCCTTGCCCTTCTTGTACTGAGTCACCTTATGAGGGCTGTTGTAAAAAAATGAGTCAGGTCAGCCCAATCGACACTTGAACACGATCATTTCTGGGAGGAGACGTACGTGTGCTTTTTGCATGTCTTTCCCTTGCAATCTATCCAACGAAAATACCAAATAGCCCCAATTAACTTCCATCCCATTCCGAAGGTATTTCGAAACGTTACTCACATGTCCTGCGTGTCCTAGAGGGCGGAGATAAGCAAATGGCCACCGACAGTCAATGAGAGATATGGAACACTTACTTGGGGATGTTGACCATTTTGTTGCCGGCGACGCTGACGAGGGCTTATCCTTGTCGTTTGTGTTTGTCCTCGATTGCGAAATCTGCGCGGAACTTGCCTGGGAATCTCTGACTCCAAATCGGGAAAGTACTGCGTAGTTGTGAAGATTAAGGTTGAGAATTTTGAGGCTCCGACCACGGCAAAAGCCAGCCCGCAGTAGTCACGTACCCCGATAAGATTAGATGATATCTCGTCTGCTTCATGCAACGTGGAGATCGCTGCCCAAGTAGCAGAGCTTTTATCCGCTCAAGGAATCTTCGGAAATCTGATTCAGAGTCGACAGCCCAGGATATTGTCACTGTGAGTTGGGAGAAGATGTACAAACGGTCGTACGCGCGAAGGTTGGGCGTTGAATGTGAGTACCTACATAGGCATTTGCGGTGCACGGAAATTGGGCAGAAACACAGTATTCTTAGCCTATTATCCAACATCAACATTCGTGAACTACTATGATCATAATCTAGCACTCCTGGTAAACACGACCCAGGTACAACATCCACATATCGGAAATCTGGTCACCCCTCACGTCACAAGCAGCTTCGAAAATATCCGTCCCATTATCCGGCAAGCCCTCGTCAAAATACTAAATCTCCAAGACCTGATTCCCATACACATCTATATAATCATCACACTCTTCAAAATTCCTGACACTGCTCCGCGACAGCAAAACCGAAACCAACCGCACTCTTTGCCGAGGCAAAATTCTCCGTCGTGTTCTTCTGGCCAATCGACAAGTCGATAGAGTGCGCAAAGTCTGCGAGGAGCTTGGCAAGTTGGAAGTTGTCGTCACGCGTGAGGAGCTTTCTGACTCCTTCACGTGTGTAAGTATCGAAATTGTCAGCTTCAATGACGTTGAAACCTTCCTGTGTGCAATCCAGAAATCCAGCCATTGATGATAGTGGCGATTTCTTGGCGATATTCATCCGAGGATGTGTCGAAGAGGAATTCACCTGGCCAATTGGGGTCTTTGAAGTAAACTGCCATCAGCGTTTCGAAGAAGATGGTCTCGCTCAGGTGCTGTTTGGGGGATATTGATTAATGAGTTAACGGTTTTCAGTGGAGAGTAGGGAAACTTACCCTGCCACAAAGATTTTTCACCTTTTTGCGTCTGGAACACGTTCAGTACTTTCCCGCTACAGGACTGTCGTTGCGACCCCGAGTGACGACTTGTACGTCGGCGCCAGGTGTGTAAGCACCACCGATCTGGTAGTCAAACTTTCCGTTCGCAGGGAGAGGTGTGATAGCTCTCTTCGTAACAACGGAGGCGTTGGTAGAAGCGAGGGAAAGCGCGAAGAGAGGAGGATCGAGACCATTGTGGTTTAAGTTCCCAGTCAAGAAGCTCAGTCGGCTTGACCATGAGAGAGCAATGAGCGGGTTTTTATCTCACTTCTAGTTGGATGAATTCAGCGGAGGAGATGTGGCCTCAGTAGTGAAATGTGTGCAAGAGTCCACTTCAGCGTTCCGAGGTAATTCAATATTTCTAGAGGTCGATGCGTTGTAGCAATACTGATGAACAGATTCACAATCACCCGCGGGGAATGCTGCAGGCGGCGGTGGCTGAACTTATATTCCAAGAATCATGAACATGAAGCAGGCATGACGCTGAGGTACGCTCTTCAACTTGTAGCTGGCGTAGTTGATAACGTCAGTTAGCTTGACGGCGGCCGCCTTCCATGTATTGATCTTCGTGAGCAGATCGTTTAGAAGCTCAAAGTAATCAAATATCCAGAGAAATTCTCCCGAACTACGCGAGTTTATTTGCTCAGAAGTCCCACACGCACAGCAATATTCTGGATCGTCCACCGGGTAGTGTCTACTAGTTGTGGCCAGAAGAAGTTGATTATTCAAAAACAGGTTCACATGTGTAGGCGTTGAATCGCGAGCGGATTGAGTACGGCCAGCGCCAGACAATGTAATCATGATGGTGATACAGTGTAACTTGGTGCTGGAGCCCAGATTTTCTCCAATCGTCCTGATTTCATTCACCATGGGCGAGGGGCTGGTCAGGCTCCCATACAATTGGGGCACAAAAGTCTCGAAGTCGGGCAGGGCGCATTTCTATCAAGTTTGACGCATCGTTCATCATCTCAAACGATGCCGAAAGTCTGACCATCCCATCATGTCAATCAATGCCGGCAGAGCGGGGACGAAAACAGATTCGCAAAGGATGCATTCGTACTACGACGAAAATCCCGAGCTCTGGAAATCGTATACGAGATACCCCGTGTCTAGACGGGAGGTACCACCAAATGGATCAATGGAAGTATTGCTGCGCAGAGGAGAATTGATGAAATTCAAAGTCCACAGGGAAGCGATTTGCTGACTCCGAATTAGGTAGTCGCGACGTGCTGAACTCCAACAACATCTCCAAGAAGACGGTAGATGGTATTATTGTAAACACCTTCGTTGCGCGGCTGTAAGCTACAGGACCACTTATATACTCAGCTTAACAGTCGATTTCACACGTAATTTTGTTCCGAAAAAAGTTTCAAGTCCTTCGTACCTCGGACTCGGTCTCGACTGAAAAATCGAAGCCTGGTCGTTTTGAGGGTGAGAGAAATTTTTCTTATATTCCGTCCGACGTTCTTTTCCTTTTCACCCCCATCATCCCTCACTTTTTCGCCGTTCGGTCCCTCTTATTGGAGGTGTCTCTTTATATAGACAGTTTGTCATTGCATGTACTATTCTATATATTACAATAGTGAAAATGCTCTTTATCAGAACAAATCACTCTTTTGTGCCTCGATAGAGCAGTCCATCTGTTCTGCAGAAATCCATCCTACTGACTGTTCTGGAGACTGCAGTTCCAATTGAGATCGTGACCAGGTAGTATCCACCTTTTTTCCCCTCTCGGAAGTATATATATAAAGTATGAATTGGATGCATGTACACTCACCATGATTGACCCTGTACAATTTTCTTTTTCTTACTGATGATTTGATCAAAAATAATCAACTCACTGTACTCCCATACACCCACAACAGACTCATACGTGTATCTAATATTTATTTTTTGAGGATGTATAAGTACAGTGGCAAAGCTACCAGCTCACACCTGTTACATATCCTGAAATTAGAATCATATGTTGCTGATGGGGTGCTACGTCAACGGGCTTCAGCTCAAGTTCCCTCAACCACCATCTTTCTTCCTGTGTGTGCTCTTCTCAATTCTTCTCAAGTCCATACCTCAACTGGATTTAATAAAATTTAAGGTAACCAGCTTTGTTTTGCAAGTAGATGCAACTCACAACTCTAGTCTGTACTCTCGTTGAACATGTTATATCAATAACTCATCCAAACCAGTTGCTCTCTGATAAATCTGTCTTTAGTGAGATTTTCCCCATTCTTTTATGATTTTACAGATACTTTTAACTTTATTTCTGTCCTTCCACCTCAAGTGAATAATCTCATACATACATTCACTCAATTTATTTTTCAAGTCTTCAACCTTGCTTTGAAAGGAACAGACTGTATAAGGTCTGATACAGATGAAATGAAGATGTATCATTTCATCGAATATATGCAACTCATGTGCAAGACAGTAGACTGGACCATCCATCCTCATCTAAGGTCAATTCATTTCACATGCATCTCAAAATTAGGGGGATAATATATCCAAGTGAATTGGACTCTCAAATTGAAAGTGTGTATTTGGCCCTAATCCATTACTTTTACATCAAAGGCTGTTAGAAGAATGTTTAGATAAGAAACTCATTCTTCCTCAATGATTGTAATATCAACTTTTACATATTATTCACCACAGCCTTATTTTTTTCCCTTATCCTGTAGGCTATACAGACTCAGAGATTCATGCTGCCTGCACTTCATCATCAATTAGCATTGAGTGAACTATTTCATAATGGAAAACCATAGTTTATAAACATGGTTCTGACCTTTCAATTGAGCTTACACTGACTCTTTCAGACTCCCTGTGTATAACATCTGCTCCAAATCCACATATGGGGAGATCATTTAGGAGGACTGAACATGACTTATGCATCGGAATCTCACCAGGTTATGGGAATGGTGAAAGGAAGAAAGAAGGAGTAGTCAAGCACACTGGTTGAGAATCTGCACTCACTGAGGTCATGGCACACACACATGAGAAGTTATACTTAACTCTCAACCACTGCCCCAAATATTCTTCTACATTTTGGCCAACCTTCAGCTGTTCATTGTGAGGTGAATACCTCTGATATTATAATGGTCTAAGTCTTAACTCACTCTGTGTTTTTTTGTATGGTTCAAAATGCCTTGTTTTTATGCTAGAGCACTGAGAATATATCAGGTAGCATTTGGGTTATGTTGGTAACAGCTATGTTTCAGCAACTGCAAGTAATAAAACAAAATGGTGCATACCACTGCGTTTCCAGGCCTCAAAAACATATGTTTTTACATCCCCATCATGCAGGAAGCTATCCAGATCTGAGTGCAGAAGAGGATGGGAAGAGTTTGGGTTACACACAAAGGGAGTATTCTAAATTTGTAATGTAATGTAGAATTCAGTTTTTAACAATAACCATCAGCCATCAAAATGAACCATTTTCTGGCCTCCACTGAGCTGTCAGAGCCATTGGCTAATATAAAAATTATGACATATTCAATTACAACTTATTATACTGTCTACCTTACCAGAAGTTTTCTGAATGAGCTTGAGGAGGTGTGTGGTTTGATTCTTCTTAGTCTTTTGGTTTGCTGTTATGTCACAGAACAGCTGAATAGTCTATCCACTTTGTGTCAATCCTTCACAGATTCTCTGTAGCTCAGTGGGAGAAGCAGAGAGTTTCATTCAGAATTTAGTTTGACAGCAATGTATAATAGGGTTGGACTTAGTTCGAGACAGTTGAAAATAGCTTGGAATGCATTTTATGGGTGGTGTAATGATGTTTTGGAATGTATATACTTAAAAACAAGTAAATAACAGTATGGAGAGGAGAGACTGTTCAAGATGGAGAAAACCCCACTGCAAATTTTTCTTGTTTTATGGACCTATTCCTATCCTGCCAGTATTTTGAGCAAAACTGCAATATACAGACATATTTCGATCAATTTGAACAGTCACAGGTCACAGGCCATTTTTGGTTCCAAAAATTTCAAACAGTCACCGGTCACCGACGCTCCGTTCAAATTGCCTTGCTATGTGACCAAAAAAATCTGCCCCATCTGGAGTCATATATAATCATGTTGAAATGCTGAACGCCACCGCTCAGTCAGCCATGCATCACGTATACAACATTACAAGTTCCCCCTTTTTCTCTTTTCCTTTTGCTTCCTTCTGTTCCCATTTACCGTACCTAAACAATTATCCATAACACCATAGTGTATTTGCCCGACTTAAATACTTTTGCTACAGTTTCACACACCTCAGCCGTTTTCCCATAAATGTCTGAGGTATGTTATCCTAACACTTTATTCTATCATTCAACATACTTACGTTTACTCTACAGCTAGTACTCATATTACTTTCGACAGGTACTGTAGAGTATTCAATATAGCCATTTTCCCATAAACGTCTGAGCTAGTACTCATATTACTTTCGACAGGTTATGGGCCCCGAGCTCTAAAAACTGCGCAAACACATATAGCTATTCAT
>MU128210.1:0-10290 GCA_014904975.1 Marasmius fiardii PR-910
GATACATATCCAATAGAATTCCTCAACAGTATTAGAGCAGGTACTTCTTCCTAATTCTTCTCCTTTCATTAAACAACTGACAGTGCTTTACAGGTGGCCTACCCTTACATGAACTCACCTTAAAAGTTGGATGTCCAGTTATCTTGCTTTGTAACTTAAATCCAAAACTAGGCCTCTGCAATGGTACATGTTTGGTGGTTACACGGCTTGAATCACGTTTGGTTTATTGTCATATTATCAGTGGAAAGAACCTTGGTGCTCAAGTCTTTATTCCCAGAATGACCATTGAGCCTTCTGACAACCAATATCCATTCAAGCTCCAGCGCCATCAATTTCCACTGAGAGTAGCATTCTCCATGACAATCAACAAGTCTCAAGGCCAATCATCGGAAGTTGTTGGTATAGATTTGTGAAAATCAGTATTCTCACATGAACAACTATATGTTGCACTTTCCTGGTGCACATCTCTCAATAACATCAGGGTTCTGTTTCCAGACAATGATAATGGCCCACATACTAAAACAACAAACATTGTGTATCCTGAAGTTTTGAATGGATTATTATAGCAGCCAGAATGTACTTACTATACACTATACCTACCATTGTACTTATTATATAGAGTCTTCCAAGTTCAGAACACAGAACATATTATATATTATATCACTGTGAGATGTAACATACATTCAATAGCCTCTGTGGCAAAGCCACAGGTTTGAACCCTAGTACTGTCATGGAGTGTAGGGAAGCAATGTAATGTGTAATGGGGGGTCTGTCATGTCACTAAAACACCGTTATGTGACATATAACGGAGGGTCTGTCGCCTACAAAGGAGCGTTACATATATTAGACTAAGAAATTGCACAGAAATTCCCAAAAAATCAATTTAGCTATTCGGAATATCCTAGTCCTCCTCAGTTGAAGGCAAATTACCACTGGTGCCCCAAAGAGTACCATTTTGGTCATATGCCCACACATCTTCTTCTTCCCCACTCACAACTAAACCTCTGTGCTCCCCTGTTGCATATTGAGCTGTTTCTTGTGTGTTACGAGTGCCCAGTGTTGTGGAAATAACCTCTGTCATTGGGATATCAGTGTCATCTTCAATGTGCTCAAGTTTGGTCAGATCATTATCAGGCTCCTCAGGGGAGTCTGAATATCCTGATTCATCACGTGCACAATTGAGACCATGAACGACTCCACATTGGTTCTGAATCTCAGTGTAGAGCATGGAGTCTGACTTGAGATAACTTCAGAGAGCAGTTTGCGCTTCTTTACCTGTCAGGCACTCCACGGATAGATTCCAGTTTTTGGCCTTTGAGTTCTTCCATGCCTAGTCAAAGTCAAATTGTTTAGAAATTGTCTGACAAAGGGAGAGACATAGTACCTTGTGGATGAGATCACGTCCCAAAGGACCTTTCATCAACTCAAAAGCCTTGACAAGAGGTGCAACAGATGCATCTCTAAGAACTGGGAGTGATGTTGATTTTGATCTCCTTCAGTGACTTTCCTTCCACTATCTGCTCCTTACACTCAGGAGGAAGTCACGAACATAGCGCTCAGAACAGGTGAACCTGCCAGAAGATAGTATGTCGGGGTTTCGTTCCTGAATATAACCAAGGATCACAGAGCAAGCAATTGGGACACTGACAACGAGACCAGAGGTACGAAGCCCAATTAGAGTTTTCTTGATCTCTGCGACAAGCTGAGGATAGTTTGTTAGGGCACTGACACGGCCCAATGACACCAGAGCATGACGATATGAAATGCAATCCAAGGTCTTTTGGGTCCATCTTCTCTCCCCAAGTTCTTTCCACTTCCCAATGGTTTGGCGGCTGATTCGCGAGAAAAGAACTGGATGGTCATTTTGCAAATGTTTAGCGGCATCTGCAGGACTCCAGTGACATTTTTTCATTGCCTTGTCAATGAACAACCATAAAAACGGGTGAAACCAATTGGTACGTTTGGCTTTTGCCTGCATGGCTCCTTTTTTCGTGCCATCTCTTTCCTCCCTCCATTCCTCATATCCGGCATGAGAAACAGTAGCAATGTCTGTCTGCTCCATCGGTACAGCAAGTGATCCTTGGATTCTGGTACCCTCCATCAGCACATCGTTTGCATCTACCTCAGGTGAGTCATGCTGTTTGTTTGCTTTTTGTCTCTCCCGAAAGTTTCGCTGGCGAATCTTGCCAAGCTCTCTGGCTCTTTCTGCCTTCGATTGCTTCTCCTGTCTCTCTCTCTTTTAACGAAAATCCGAAACAACGGCGTAACGCTCGACGGTCCGTCGCCTCCCTACACTCCATGACAGTACTCGGAGACAAGGAGGTGTCTTCTCCACGGTTCAAAATCAGAACACGGACTAGTCTGTATACTTTCTGAGGCCCCGAATTTGAACTTTAATAAATTGTAGCAGTGGATGGGAAGTGTAGCAAGTTGGTACCCAGAAGAAGGATGAGTTGAGAGGGGGTTCCTTACTGTTCTTGAGAAACTCAAAAACCGGCGGTTATGGCTGTTATAGGTCCACTATTGCAATGGATGCAATCTACTACCATTCGCGAGTTTAGAGGATGTCGTTCGACGACCGAGCTCGGTTACCAAGCCTTGAATTAGTCTTTGTTCCGTACAGAGGATGTGCAATCAAGTTCAAAGCTCTTGTCCGCCTAAAATTCGAGTCATACTCTGAGTCTTCAGGATGACGCAGAGTAAGACGGTGCTCGGTAAAAGGAGCTCAGTTCGACATATTTGATGATACCACCTTCACAAGTTTCGGATAGGATGATCTGGAAAAAGAGTGAATCTCCTTTCCAAATGGCGAACCTTTCGGAAGTTATGGAACAAATTGATGATCGTCGTCGTGGTTGGGAGTGAAAACTTCGCATCGCGGGTATTTCGCGGTTCTAACCCGAAAGGGTCCCAGGGTGTTAATGAATGTCCGACGGTAACAGGAGAAAACTCCCCAAAGAAAGAATTCAGCTACAATGGTGGGGCAAGAA
This sequence comes from Marasmius fiardii PR-910, assembly GCA_014904975.1. NCBI lineage: Eukaryota > Fungi > Basidiomycota > Agaricomycetes > Agaricales > Marasmiaceae > Marasmius > Marasmius fiardii. The sequence continues at coordinate 2,991 of MU128210.1, forward strand.
ATAGCGAAAAACAAATAGCAGATGGTGGGGCGGAAATTAGGTAAAAGAAAGTGGTTGCAGAGCGACCCGTAATACAATTCCTCGCTCCCCCCTTGAATACTTTGTGTTGGATTTCCGGGTGAGTGATTAGATGATGAGGAGTAAGGTAGGTTTGCAATTTCATTGAATGGTAAGATTGGCTTGAATTAGGGCAAACCGATGAGGAAGCCCAGTGTCTACCTACATCTTTATATACCCTACAATGTATCTAGAATGTTTTATAGTAAGTGAGAATGCTGAGTAAAAGCTTGGAGCTTGAGTCACTACAGAATACTGGTGAGAGTACTTGCACAGGCTTGCTGCTTCCACAGCCCAAATCTCAACACTTTGGATGCCCAAAAACCCCAGCCGGGAACAAGACGAAAAGGCCTGACGCTAAGCAGCCATCGTTCTCTCCTCCAAATCCAACTCGATATGTTCTTGTGCCAATTCACAAGGCGTACACCAGTAAGCCGCACAACAATCCCCGAGGCATCCACCTCTGATGTTGTACCGTGCTCGAATTTCAGATCGACTCGAAATCTAAAGAACCGGGTGGGGACGACGGAACTAAGAATTTGACGGACTTCCACGACCGAAAAAAAACAACTCACCTGAATCACCCAACCCCATCCCAAGGCAACCAAACAACAATGTACCCAACAATCTCCATTACAGCCTCCCGGATCCCTCTCTCTCCCTCTCCCCGACTGCAATGAGTTGAACCGTTTTCTATTCTTGCCATACACGACACAAGGACAAATCCAAGCAAGACAACAAGTTCCGCATCCGTTTTCGTCTTCACAACTGCAAATCCCGACGCTCCAATCTCTTTTACCATCTTGGTCGAGGGGTTTGTTTTTAGAGTTGCGGTTTCCGCCGTTGCTGAAGGTCATGTGGGGTGTGTAACCGGGTTGTTGGGTTACTGGCGTTGGCAGGTCAGTGGTGCCGTTGCCATAGGTGAAAGTCTCTTGTTTTCCGTCCATTCCTTTTTCTGGGGGGGGGGGGAGAGAAGGTGGGATTAGTGGAGAAAAGACCGCTGGGTGAGATATAACTGGGGGGGGAAGGACGGGTTTGATTTTTATACGCATTCCATAAAAAGGGGGCAGTGGATCGCCAGATTGTGATTAATCGAAAATGTCTGATGTTGTCGCAGTTATCATGGTGATTACAACGGATTTTGTCAAAGATTGATCGTGGGCGTTGAAGACAAAAAAACTTTGAACTTCAGTTTCGGAGCTCGCTGGAAGAGAGTGCAGTGCCCGCCGCACAAACCTCTACACCAAAAGGCAACATAAGCAACAGTGGTTACTGTTGACTACCGGGCACTATATGAGGACCTCGCAGGTACCCCTGCAGGAGGGCCGGTAAGCATGACGCTTATCTTATCTGGCAAAATCTAACCGGAACTCCCCTAACGCTCGTTGTTTATACCTCCCATCCACCAGAGATCTCTCGCGAGAGTTTTCCCGCGTTGAACTGCCGCACTCGGTACTGACCTCGCACTCTTTTCCCGCTCCCACATACTTACTCAAAGGATTGACCAGAGTATGACCATTTTTGGTAGCGCTAAAACTGAGGGTATGAACGGGCAGAGCGAGGGCTAGTATGATTCCTCCTCCTACTCCCATTCATTGTACCCGTAAGGGAACTGGGGTTAGCATTTCTCAAACCTTCAAAGTTCATACCCTCTTTTAATACTTTCAAATATTTTGATTTACCCCTCTTAGGCTTGTCCGAAATATTCCAATCTGACTGAGTCATATAAATTAGTAGATATACCATAGCAGTAAGAACTTGTAGGACAATTTTTTCACTCCAAACTCAACCATTCTATTTGATTTTATTCTCTTACATTCCATGTGAACGGTAAGAAATCTACATGAAGACTCGTCATTCTGATGCGTTCACTCGGCAGTTAATATATTGAAAATTCACTTGTCTCGGACGTTTCACTCGACTTGCTGAAAGCTCATCTCACACACTTACTAGTTTTAACTAAGATTATTGAACGCAACATAAAATTTCCAACGAAATTTTACACTATCTACCTTTTCTGACTAAAGGAATTCCACGAGCCTCTATGAGAACCAGAGTATCACTGCAGAATGAATACTTAATGGAAGGTGGCCGTTCAAGTGTTTGTTGCCATTCGGATATTTAAGGGGCCAAGGAACTAATATAAACATTCATCATGGTACACGGTAAATTTGTGGACAGTCAACCTAGTATGTAGGCAGACGCAAGGGAAGGATGAAGGCATCTACAATTTTTGTACATTTGCAAGTATCTAGGAGATGGTCAGGTAAATGAGAGGGAATCAAGTGAACATTGTGTTCATTTTGCGATTTTTCATGCGCTTGACCGCACAGTCGACGAGCCTCTGATCTGGATTTCGTATGTTGCTGCAGGTCGGAAAAGATGGGTCCACCCATCTACCAGCTCTCCTCACCAATCCAAATAACTCTTGTCTATCCTATTCTCCTCGTACTCCTCCAGTTTTTCATTGTATCGAGGGATCATCCTCGTTGCCTCATCTATATGAGGTTGCACAAACTCAACAAATTCAGGAGGGAAGGTCTAAAGAAAGGTTAACATTATTGAGCGACATATTATATGACATCAACACATACCTTCAACTAGTCAAGAACAAAAGATCCATTATCTGAGTCATCATGTTCCATGTCCAAATCCATCAACTGCATCAGCCTAGAGTATTTCAGAAGTGAGAAATAAGTGTGTGATTCCTGTGCATTATAGCTCAAATTGGAAAATTTCAATAATAGCCCTCCTAACAGAGATATGAAAAATGGTTGGCTTTCTAGTGCAACACACAATTGGTTCTGCCAATGGTTCAGCAACACAGGAGCAGGTGTTGCTACCATGGGGAATGATGGCTGGATAAACACTTCCAAACCTCCTGTAAGGATCAGGTAACTGAAAAAAGAACTTCTACTTCCAGGAATCTCCAAAAAAGCATATGCTGAAGGCAGGAAATTGAGTCAAAGCCTTGGAAGTTGATCCCTTCACAATCAACAGAAACCTGGATTAACTTCAGGAGACTATGAATATCTATACCTGAAAGAGACTGATCAACAGACAATCAGTGACATGAAAGGAGAAAGATAATGTGAAAGCCCACACCTGCAGACATTTGACAGTGATGTTAAACTCTTCAGGGAAACTGGATATAAAACAAGGGGAAACAGAATGCTGTTTCCATAACATAGTAAAGATATGAGGCAGTTTTGACTGTGGCATTGTTTCAGGCTGCAACAATGTCCTCACTTGGCTGTGAGATACTTGAGCAAATTGAGATCCATTCTTTCTTGAATATCCAGGCATTGAAGTTCCTTTTGTATCTAATCATTTAGAAAGCAGATCTCAGTCAGTGAGAATCTTATAAATTAAGAAAAACTTACCATTCCAAATTTTGTATGTATCTTGATTGAGAAGTAAGGAAAGCCAATCACCTACAAGTAGTTGGAAGTGAACTGTCCAATCAGTGAAGAAGTCTTTTGGACTGTGATTGATCATAGAGAAAGTCAACAAAGGAAGCATGATATACAGTTACTTTGTCTTCAATGCCTTGAATGTGAAAGACTGAATGCATCTTATAAAGAATGAGGGTAAAATCTCTGAAATGAAGCCCTGGAAGCTGTTCAATGTTTTGGGGAGTAGCTGCACTGAGTGGCCGCAAAAGTAGAATAGCAGCAATGACTCTTAGAAGTTTCTGGTGGTTCTTTGTTGCATTCATGATCTGGGTGTAGAGAATATCAAGGTCATGATAAGGGGGAGGATCACAAACTTCAGGCTCCAATGAAGATGGCCCAAGAATGAGCTGAAGTTGATAACATGGATTAGAATCCTCATCATCAATGAATTTGAGGATAGTAGCAGGATAGATGAACTGGCCACTTGCTTTATCCACCAATCTCTCTAGGTCAGCAAAGCTGGGCCAGGGATTTGGGAATTCCACATGTTTCACCAGTCACTGTTGCAGATTTTGTTGAATCCTTTGCACAACATGACTCTAATGTCTTGGTTGGCATTTGGATCACCATTAAGTGTGACACGTTTGATAAACTGACCCAGACCTTCCTGATTGAATGCTTCTCGTATCTGTGGCTCAGGGCAACTGCATATGAGAAAGGAAATGGGCAACCTTTCCTTCATTGTTGCTAAAGCAAGTGAGAGGACTTCCTTCTGCTCAATAGGCTTGAGGCATTCATCAAGACCATCAATGATGACCAGTGATGGTACTGTCAGGGTGTGAAACATAGACAGGAGTTCTAGTGTGTCCTTTTTCCACTTGAGCAAAGGATGGACAACCAATGCCCTAAATTGAGCTTCCAATGTCATGTGCAATACTGCTGGCTTACTGTTTACCACCTGTGGGGAATGTCCTGCAGAGTAGGGTGGGCTGTAATGAGTCCATCAGCAATAGCTAATGCCAGATACTTGGGAGTATTCCGGGCTGGATCTGTTCTGGAGAAGAAAAAGGAAGCCACAAGCCGATTTCCCTCACATCTCTCTGCTACTGTTTGGGCAATGGCAGACTTGCCTGCACCGGCAGAGCCCCGGAGCCAACAGACACCTGGAATGTCTTGTGATAGGCTATAGTGAGCCCACTTGAGCAAGTCCTTCGAAATCTGTTATTGGGTACTCTCAGAGCATTTGGGCTGAGGATAGCAGGCCTGAGAGTTGTGACGGAAGGAATATTGGATTGGATTTAGGGCATTCTGGATCATATTTGGGGGGTGGGATTTGATCTGAAGGAGTAGTGAGCACAAAGACTTCAAACAAGAGAATATAAGGACACACTATTGTAGATATTGCTAATATTCATTGTACCACCACCGGTGTTGTTATTCTGGTCTCTCTCACTATGATTGACCATGTAGCCATCGCCGTGATAATCATGAAGGTTGGAAGCTGATCCCAACATGACCTCGATTTCTAGCAGAGGATGGCATGGGGTGCTGGATAAATGGTTGCGAAAAGAGTTAAAACTGCAGCAGGAAAGTAGAAGCTAAAGGGTAATTTTGGGGTGGGGGCAGGTTAAAACGTTGTTGCAGCGGAAAGCATCCGTTATATGGGTTGCCTACCTTCTCCGATCAGTGGCATGCCCTTTTGACAGTTGATGAAACGTCAGATGACTACTTCTGTGTGGAAGTTTCCGTCACGGATCACATCTTGATTTCAGCCTCGCAGTGGAGAAGAATGGTCATCCGGAGGGATGAGGGATTCAGAAAGTGAGGCGACGTTTTTAATCCTTGCCTTGACATGGTCATGTTAGCATATTTCACAAATAGAGTACTGATATTATGTATATACTAGACCTTTGCCCTCCCAGAACGTCCGTATCGATACAGTCCCTGGTGCGAGGTGGCAGTGTGACCGTCGAACCGTTGGACGTTGATACTTCAAGAGAGGAACTTAAACGCCATTGGTGCATCGGTGCACCTGGTGATGGCTCAAAAAGTCCAGGGTGATTACAGTAATTGCATGCTGATCAACTCCTGATCCATTGTACCTGATCGCGAGGAAGGGAAATCCTGCCACATGAGAACCTTCAGAGTGTTACATGTATTTTGAAAGCTGATTTATAAGAGGCTTAGGCTGCAGGCTAGATATATTACTCAACACTGCTCTTTCGCTTGGTCCGATCAGAAGTGATCCTCCTAACTTCTTCATTACTTTCGGTCTTCTGTTTAAGTGAGTGCGGTCCGCGCTTACCTCGATTAGTTCGATTCCTATACCGGGCAGTTCGTTGACAATTTTTCTAGAATCAAGCTTTCAACGGTATCCACCCTTCTCATAATTGAAGGTTAGAGATGATGAACTCGAAAGGTTGATGAAGAGGCGATGGTTGTACGGTGGCGGTTTTGCTTTAGCCATGCGGCGGTTATTACGTCCTTACCTCATGCAGTGTTGATGCTTCGCGCTCACTTCTTCATAATTATTAGAAGGCGGACGACACCTGCATGCGGCGAAGCCCTGTAGTTTAAAGCCTCGGACTGTACAACCAGACATAAAGCTCTTCCCTATCGGTCTATGGAGCCGCTTCCACGCCATCTCATTCAAGGAAAGTGTATCAAAGCGGCTTTCTTTGGGAATTGCAACACTCGAATCTCGACCACCCACTGCTATAGGGCCACCCCTTAGAACGGATACTAAAAAAGGCTGGTGGTGCACGTTGCATATTCGAATTGATCCCCTTCTGATAGCCTGCGGGTGTAGAAGATGGGATGTGAATGTATGCGTGCTAGGATGAATCAAACGTCTTCAGTCGTGCTTCGTGCTTTTTGGAAAATGGAGTCGTTCGTTATTTTTGATTCGATATTGAATTGTTTATGCCGAAATTGGATCTATGATTTCCCAATTAAACATGAACGGATATCAAAGCTTAGCCTATCAATGCCATCGGAATGTTTTTTAGAAGGGGCGCGAGACCGAAGCGTGGAAAGGACGGGGTGTACGGCGTCGAGAGGCGGTGGAAGGGAGGAGCAGTCACGGACGGTGGGTAGCGACAACCCAGTGTACTGCTATAGCTATAATAATTATACATTCTAATGATTTTTTCTAATAATCAAGGTTTGAAACAGAAAACATATCCAAACATACGACGTATGTTTCTTATGTTTAGTATGCTTTGGTATTTGGCATACTAAAACATTGCAGAAGCGGTTTCACTGGGCCTCCTGGCACATACTAAAGGTTGGTGCTATCTACAACGGGTCAAGTTTTTCAAGAACCGGCTTGTGACTTGCTTGCCAGCAGAAGAGCCGGTAAAAGCCGCAAAAAGCTGGGAAGCGTTGCGTCATTCTTTCGACGTCAGAGGACACGCGCGAGGAAAAGTGTATATAAATGTGGAAAAATTAGCGATGCAAACCAATCCTAGCAAGACCTCCAACCCAGAATTTCCCAGAATCAGAACGAAAGAAAATCAAGGCAAACGACCAAGCGAGGGGGAAAATGACTATCACATTGTACGACCTCGAACCTAGTTATGCTTTCGGAACGTTGGGCGCGTCTCCCTTTGTCCGTGCGATAATGTGAGTTCAAACAGTTCCCCTCAAAGGAAAAAAACTAACCAAAACGTGGCGCTTATTCTTAGACTGGCGCTCAACTACAAGAAAATTCCCTACGACACCGTCCACATTGGCTTCTCTGACGTTGAACCTACTGCCAAACGGATTGGAGCCCCCCCAACGGGAAAAAAACCCAATGGGTCGGACCAGTACACGGTCCCAATGTTAGTAGACTCTTCGACCGGACA
>MU128211.1:0-10215 GCA_014904975.1 Marasmius fiardii PR-910
GTAGGATACTGGGCAGTATTGATCATCTTTGTCATTGGGACTAGTTGTTGACTGTCGAGCCTCTGCTCCAGTCTCTGTGTGTTTGCTACCGACGCTTCACCACAACCTTCAGCCAAAAATACAATATATAAGAAGAAAGAAGTCAGCTCAATCTGACACCCCCCTTATTCATCTCTATTTTGAGTCAAGCCTTTACCATTTAGTTTACTTGTACTGGGATGCAACCAACACAAACCAAATTTGTGTTAGAATTAAAAAGTCAGTCCAAAAACCTGATTATTGAAATTATAACGCCAATATCAAGCTATGAGGAGCCTTTATGTTGGCTATGGACATGGAAACACTTGACTGAAAAACAAATTCTGGAGTATACACTTAGTTGGCATATTGATACTAAAAAATATAGACTTAAGTATTCATCCTATTGAGTGACACTGATACAGATTCACAAAGTTTTGAGAAATATGGAGAGACTTAGTTTACTTGGTGATGTGCTAGGCATGATATCACTGTAAAACAGAGTTTTCATGGGATATTTTAATGAATTATCATTACTAAGTACTTAAAGTGAGTAATAATAAATGTCAAAACAAACCAAATTCACCCTAGAACTGATTTCCATGGACATCACAACTCTGACTTGTGCTATCAGTACAAGTGTTAGCCGGGAGTACCAGCTTGGTTCAATGCAGTGAAAAGCCTAAAGCTACAAACAAGAGTTTGACCAGCACTAGGATGGCAGTTGAGAATGATCAAGATTGGACTGTCTATTGATTAACTAGCAGTGATTTGGGTCAAAAGGTTCAGACAAGTGTGTTAATACTTCAAAGCAAAGCTGAAGGCTTCCATGCAGAATAACAGAGTTAATGGGTTGAATGCTCTGCAGAGTCTTTGACTTAGGAATTTTGGCTAGGGGGAGTTCCAATCTCTCACCACCCTGAGCACAAAAAACATTGCAGTTTGGAGAGTTTGCTGAGGAGTACAGTTGAACACACATTGAGGATTGGATTAGTGGAGTTTAGTTTGGCTGTTTTTGTAGTATACATTCAGTGCTGTTTGTAGCTTGAGGTTAGCTGAGTGTTTATTCCTTGTTTTTGAGTAGAGTTTCCATCCTTTCATTGGCACGAACAACAAGGTGAAGCTCCTCAACCCTCTTCTAACTTTCAGTTGTTTATAAGATTTCAGCACATACAGCAGAATCAATCTCTGGTCCAACGATTGTACTCTGTCAACACTTTCCAAAGCTGGGTGGGGGAAATAATTTACTTACTCTTTCGAGAGAGAGATATCCAAATATTGAGGTAAGTCCCAGCCTTCCACACCAAACTGGTGTTGTGCGATTTTAGCATGGGTGGATTGAAGTGCAGATCTCAGGCTTCACATGATGTTTCACAGCTGCTTATCTGGTTGTGGTAGTAAGAGAAACCATTAACTATCTTTGCACTAGCAGTGTAATGACCACTAAGACTAAAGTGTCAGTTTTTGGATAGTGTATATGAACCAACTGGCTTAGTTGTTGGGATCAGACAGGTCTCTGCTTATGGCTTGAGATGATTCTAGTTAACTCTATATCAGCAAACTGAAAGTTGAGTGGAGGTCAAGTCTTTAGTTGCAATTCTTGGTTTCAAAGTGTCATTCTGGCCAAAGATATGAATGAGGAGTCATTAAACCTTAGCAGAGACAATGGTTCGATTGGATTTCATTAATAAGAAGGAGACACTGGTATTTCTTGAGAAGGACGAGTCAAGTTTGGATAAAAGAAACCTCATAATATGGTTCAGACATGGTTAATAGAATGGCTTTTCAGTTTAGTATGATGAGTCCAAAGCTTTCCACAGTTGCCCTTTACTGAGTTATCGGACAGAGGTTGTCACAATTAAGTGATGTAACACTGTGACTGTCCGGGGACATCCCTCGGTAACTCGGCTACTTCGGTGTCATTATCCGGTAATTGTGCTTGGACACGACTTTCCGGTATTGAGTGAGGTTCGGTTTAGTTATTAAAAGTAGGAGAATTTAGTGGTCTGTTATATTAAGATACAAAACTATGATTGTGCATTCAGGGCAAGTGTAATAAATAACTATAAAGGAGTAACAGTTCTTTTTCTTGTGAGAGCTGCTGGCTTGGCCATCAGTTTAAACCATTTCAGCCATTGTTAGATTAGCTGGTGAGTTTTCTTCTGCTTGCAACCTATTGATACCATGAAGTGTTTGTACCTGGAGATCAATGGTAGCTAGTCTTGGGGTAACTGAACTTTGTTGACTAGCCTGAATGTCAGCAATTTGAAATGTCGAAATGGTCTGCTGAATGCTATCCACGGATTTCCCATAGGCTACCCGAGCAATAACCACAGTAGGAGCCATGCCCTAGAAAAATTGGACCTGAATAATATATACAAAAATAATTAGATGGCAATGCTTACAGACACTAAAATTGCAACAACTGCAGGGTCAAAAGGCACGATACTTGTGCCAGTATTCCATATGAAATCAATGAGCACAGTTGCAGTTAATATGATGCCTGCATATAGCAATGCAGACTCAATTCTATCATTTTTTGTTAGCACAAAATCTGTAGAAAAGTAATCTTTACATACATAATAGCTACAACCTCATTAAATTTTGTGTGTTTTGATGTTTGCCTAGTCAGCTGTTTTGCTTCATGAGTGATCCACCAGATACGACCCCCTGTACAAAACATATCAGTTCTTTGTAGTACTGTAATATATTGGATGAAAGTAAATTTGACTCACCAGTCATGAATGACAATACAATTTGAAAGACAGCTATTCCTATCAAAACTCCCCTATCAATTGAGTTTGCCTTTAGTATCATAGTTGCACTCTGGTGCTTTAAGGAACTGCCATGTCCAAGTAGGTTAGTAATAGTACATCCGAAGTCCATACCTGTTTCAATAATCAGAATGGTGCTCTGAGCAACAATGAAGAAACAAACTGTTCAAGGTAAAAGCAGTAAAAGCAAGTGGATATAATATATACATTTTGGAATTGAAAATAACATAACATCGATGAATCTAGATAAACTGTTAGTTATCCTTTAGTTGTGTGTATTGATAACTTACAAGCATTGTGTCTGCAACTGAGCTATAGCCCAATTAAAGAATCAGTTTAAGAATGTTCTCACAACAAATTTTGGAGATATACTTCATAAGAGTAGAAACAAGGGCGCAAACTCCACTGAAGTTGGAGACTGATTAGTATATGATGTTTATTAATGGAACAGTGTTTACATACTACCAAGCAGTTTTTGAATCATTACCATGGAGATACTGGGTAAAGGGAGTGTAGTTTTTTGTTGTTGCAGTATGAAATTCAATGAAGGCTTGTTGAATTATTCCCCAAGTATAGACAGCAGTATAGACTGTTGCCAGAACAAAAAGAGCTATGGAACATCCTCTGTGTAGATTGTTGGCCAAATTCCCGTGACTGAAGAGAACATTGATTGATAATCCAAATAAAACACAGTAGATTCCTGTAATTTGAGTTGTTGGTAAAATATCACAGCAGCATGACTATATATGCATACCATATAGGAAGAACAACACCTGTCAAAGGAAATTGTCAGTGGATGCTTGCTTCTTGATGTATGAACATTACAAACAGAGAGGGTGGAGATTGGATAAATTATGATATGCTGGACACTGAGGTATGGCATTAAAACTGCTTCAAGATCACTTGTAGAAGGCATTATCAATGGGGGGAAATGCAAGGAGCTGGGAGATGCTAAAAGGCTCGGGTAATGGCCCAGGATAGTTGGGACTTCTTATAAGACCCTTGACTAGCTACAAATACGAAATATGTCACGGATTTGCAACGAGCTGCAAAATGGATTGCTAAGAGAAATGAAGTCCCGTCCAGTCCATTCATTAGTTGCGGCTCAGTCTCACCTCAGTGGCATTCATTGATACCCGTGTACTGATGTCCCAATATGCAAATGTACACAGGTATATTCTTAACATTGCAGTGCTTACCGGGCTTTACAGTGAGTACTGTTCTAAGCGAAAATGTACTGGTAATGGTTCGTCGATTGCAGTACTGATCAACACTAGTCAGCACTAATGAGGATCATCTGTTGTGGCAGGACTCCCTGATCCATAACATCTGATGATTTCGAGGCACATTCATTCTCATTCCTAGTCCCATCAGTATAGGGTCAAAAAAATTCTGTACTTTTATTGACATTCTTGGGGATTATTTCACCTGTTTTGGCCAATATGCCATGATTTCCCCCGAAATGGCATATGTCAGGAGCGATGTCTAATAGCGAGACGCGTTGTCAGTGACGTCAACGGCAACACTCACACTAACTCACCACCGGCCCTCGGCTCCAAGGTGCTTGATAATAGCAGTAAGTTTCCTTCTTTCACCCTCTATCATCCGCTAAGAACAGTAAAAAATAGTAAAAATGTAAGAAAGTCTGAAATGTCAATATTTTTTTTTACCCAATTACTGATTAGTACAACAATAGTACCGCTCATCATTCGGCACACCCAAATGATACCATCATTGCAGTCATTTTTCAATCACATATTTTCAATGGATTGCCGTGTCACCTATCATTTACCAAGTTCTCGCATTCCTCTTCAGTTCCATTTCATTTTACATCTTTCAATTCACTCAACCTCATTCCTATTCACTCGTGGCCTTTCCAGACCACCGAAAATTGTTGATATCAAATTTCCAATGGCGTCTGCTTCCCGTTCCAAATCGCAAACTGTCATTGCTAATACAAGTGAGAACTTACACACCCTCCTGGTGTGTCGGTCTCGTAGGTTTGATCCCACTCTAACCTGACTGAGTCAGTGGCGAGGGAAGCAGAAGGCTGGTAACGAGATAATTTAGATTCTTTCCTTTGCATGAGCTGTATTTCATAATTAATGGACTAGCTACAATGGTTTGCCATTCATGAAACATCCCGTAGTTGATATAAACCTCTTAGTAACTTCACCACCGTGGGGCCCCATTAAAAATCTAGCACTTGTGAGCACTGTTTCCAGTTCAAACGAACTAGATTTTCTTATGAAACTTCATTAGCTATGTACCACTCCTAAACAAGTGGCCAGCATAAGGCTCTGCGGTATGTTGCATTGATTTCGGCCTGTATTCGACCCCATCTACACTTTTTCTGAACCGCTTATCAGGGGGTCTCTGTAGGCGCTTTTTACTACAAGAATACCCAAGACGGAAATCAACGCTACGCAATGATGACGAAGAAGGAAACCCAACTCCACTGCGAGCGGGGACTGTTCCTACTCGCCCGCCCGTGCGTTCGATCAGTTGTTGTTGTTGGAGGCATAGGAATGCCCCCTCGTACCCGGATATGTCTCTTGTGAAAGTGGAACAGGATGTAAGATGAGCGAGTTCGTGTCCCGAAAGCCCGGTTGACATGCGATGCATCTGCCCATCTGTATGGGAAGGTATAGGAGCTATGTTTGTTCCCTTTTTTGATGGAAGCGGGACTGATATTACTGGTCAGGAAGACAAAGGCATATAGGCACCCATAACGATGGCTAGGAACGAATCCGACCTGGTCGGAGAGTTTGAATCTGAAGGTCCTAAGAGTGTCTTGCGGAAGGGAATGAGCTTGATTCTTCAGCTTTTATGGTTAACTGCGGTAGACAGATAGATTTCTGGGTTTCTGTAGTCCCCCCCCAGGCTTGTAGCTGCTTCCTCACTCCCTCTCACGGGGCACAACCCAGTATTTAGCGCGCGGTAAATTGAAACATGCGGGATTAGATTGTGTCAAACCAAGGTTCCCACCGAATAAATAAAAGCCTGAATGAAGCACAAACGGGATTGAATCATATCTTGGCGTGATCGATGGGATATAGCACCACATTAATTGTGGAATGCTACCTCGACCGTGACGCCTCTCAACGTGAAAGTACGAAGCTGAGACGGTTGCGGTCAAAGTATTATTTGTTTAGACGAAGGCGCGTTTCCACAATACGAATGTCAAGATTGCCTATGAAGAACTGGGATATCGACGAAGTTCGTCAGGCGGTCACCCACAAGTTCCTTAGCGCCACGAGTTAATTCTCGACCGGACACATCGTGGTCGAAGAAAACTTTTTTTTACAAAACCTATGACCTATGACAGACCCATATGAGGGCGGCCTGCAGCGTATGAATTTGTTGAGAACGCGGAAATGACCTGTGGTGTGGTAGCTGAGCGGACCAGGCTACTAGTAGGCTTCCCTAGTACGACCTGTTCCGCTTTGTAATTGGTTCCATTTGCCAAGACGGTGTAGCCTTGGTCCCGTATCCTCGAGGTAAACCGGACGTAGAATACTGTTCGAATCGTCAAGGTTAAGCTCTGAGCCATTGATCATTAAGTGTAACTCGATGCAAGTTTCAGAGCGACCTTTCAATTGTTTCGGATGGGATTTTTTTTAACGTTCTTTAGCCCCTGGGCTTGCGTTATCCTCTCTCTTTTGGTGTTCCCTTCTTTCTCTACCCCATGCTATGTGAAGACTGTTGCCAAGGAGATCTTGGATTCGGCAGAAGCTTTAGGGAAAACCTGAAATTTTGAAAGCCTTCCCTCGACTTTTTGCTGGTTCTTGTTTTGTTTACCGCCTGAATCGTACGTGCGGCGTCCGTGTCTAGAGGCAGTGTCGATCAACCTGGCGTCAAAGTTACGTTGAGGAACCGGCAATGATACATTGACAGCTGAAGTTGTTATTAAGGGGGTTTTTAACTCCTTCCATTCCGTTTTCCGTCGTGTCGCATTCCATTAGTCGCTTTTTCGTCAACAGGAGTAGGTACGGGTCAAGGCTGAACGAGATTTTTCTGTTTATAATATCCTCTCAAAATGCAGGTCTTCTCTACTCAAAACTTTGATTCCCGTTTACATCAAAGAGATTGACATTACAAAGGACATGTTACAGATATTACCAAGGTCATAAGACCCACCTCCCGCCTTTCCAACCCGCCGAAAAATTGCCGGTCCCTGTTTTTTTTTGTTCCCATCTGTGCCCACCTACGTTCCGAGAATCGCTTATCTAGGTCACTGACGTTGAATGATTATCATTGCATCCCCTTCCCTTCCTTTTCTTCCATGCCCCAACTAGAAAAACCTGCACTCTTTCAACCTATCAAGATTGGAAGGTTAAACCTTCAACATCGAGTCGTTCTCTGTCCATTGACTCGATTTCGCGCTTCGAAAACGCATGCGCCTATATTACCCATTGTGAAGGACTATTATACACAACGAGGGAGCAGGCCTGGAACGCTGTTGATTACCGAAGCGACGGTCATCGCAGAGAAAGCAGGAGGATACCCGAACGTTCCTGGGATTTGGAGCGAGGAACAGATAGCTTCATGGAAAGAGGTATGTTTTCTTTTTTCCTTTCTCGTTTCACGTTCTGCGGCTTTTAGCTTTTTCCCTTGCTGAGTTCGTTTGTTCCTTGTTGGTTCCAGGTTGTATCGTCCGTACACGCAGCAGGCTCTTTTATCTACCTCCAACTATGGGCAGTTGGAAGAGCTGGTCATCTGTCGTTTCTTAAATTTGAGAACGAGTCTTATGACCTCGTTTCGTCTTCGGATGTCCCAATTTCTGGTTCTAACAACGATACACCGCGTCCCCTCACTGTCGAAGAAATCCACGAGTACGCTGATTTATATGCACAAGCTGCTGTTAACGCAGTTGATAAAGCGGGTTTCGACGGGGTAGAAATCCATGGGGCGAATGGGTATCTGATTGACCAGTTCACTCAGGACACGTGTAATAAACGGACGGATGAGTATGGAGGTTCGATTGAGAATCGGTGTAGGTTTGCGTTGGAGGTTGTTGAGAAGGTTGTGGAGGCTGTTGGAGTGGATAGGACGGGGATCAGGTTAAGCCCTTGGAGTGAATTTCAAGGTCCGTGGTGCTCTATTTGTGCCTTCCCGTTTGTTGGGGGATGAAAGGAACTGATGGCGTGTGTTTCAATTTCCCCTCCCCCCCTTCCCCCCCGACAGATATGTGCATGAAAGATCCTAAACCGACTTTCGCATATCTTGTGAAGCAGCTGAAGGAGCGTTATCCGGCACTTGCTTACATTCACCTCATCGAACCCAAAGCCAAGGCTACAGAGTATACGGAAGAAGCCTCCCACTCTGATGCTTCTAATGACTTTTTGAGGGAGGTTTGGGGAGAAAACCCGTTCATCAGTGCCGGCAAGTATGATCGGGAGAGTGCGATTGCGGTAGCGGGAAAGGCTGTTAAGAATGGAAGGTCAGAGTTGGTGGCGTTTGGCAAGTACTATATCTCTAATGTGAGTTTATTTTTCTCCCCTTTCTGGAGTGGCGGCTAACCATGTTTTCTAGCCGGATTTGCCTGCCAGACTGGAGAAGGATATACCCTTGACACCTTATGACCATTCGACGTTTTATTTTATGGGAGATACGACGCCCAGGGGGTACACTGACTATGCTTTCGCTCACGACGATGTTCGGGATACTCGGATATGATGGATATTACCGTTTAGGGTAGTTACTGGTTAGAATGACATAATACCGCTCGGTCCTTTTCGGCTTTTCACCGGGATCCCTGAAGGACATAGCCTGCGGCTTATCGGCAGCCACCCTAAAACACTGATCGGCCCCTAGTCAACTTGGGGTTCCGAACCGATAAGCTTATAAGCCATGGGGGCAATGCACTGGTCACCTCGAGTTTTCGTTCCGCCCCCCCTCTCTAATTGACTTATTCATTTTATTGGCCCAGTAATGTCCCTCATCCCATCTACCACCTCCGCGGCCAGTAGTTGCGGGTCTAATTTGGAGCATTATAACCCACCAACGAAATTTGAGGTGTGTGGTTTTGTCCTCACAAGGCACCTTCCTGACGGAGTGGGTGTCGGGGTAGACTTTCAACGACGGAATACCTGTAGCCAATGCCCAGCCATTTTCTACAGAAGAGGGTCTCAAGTCGAACGTTGTCAACTGGATATCTAGTTACTTGCAAATCAACTCCTCCAATGTCGAGTGGACGTCAGGCTATACGATGGATACTGGAGTTTCGGTGGGATATGTTAGGCAATCCTATGTGCGTTAACCTTTCGAGATTTCATCGTGGTCAGGGTTGTTCAAAGGTTAATCTCGCCTTCCTCGGTCACACAGAATGGAGTTCCTTTCGTCAATGCCGTTGCTAATGTCGCTTTCAAAGACAGCAAAGCTACAAGCTTCGGGAGTTCCTTTGTTCCATTCAACACTTGTGAGCATTATACTCATTCAAGATTCCTGACTGGGGGGTCTCAACACCCTAACCTCATCATAGCCAACTTTGCCTCATCCACACCGAACATAACCTCTTCAATCGCCACTAGCTCGGCAGAAACAAAATGCGGAGGAAAACATAGTGATGGTATTGAACCGAGCTTGCATTATCTCCCACGTCCGGATGGGTCTGCGTCTCTGGTTTATTCGGTTCGAATGGAGACGCCCGATACGGGGGATTTGTTTGAAGCTTATGTTGATGCGAGTTCAGGGGAAGTCCTATCGACGACGGACTTTGTCTCTGATTAGAAACTAAAGGCTTTCGGCACTTCCCCCAATCGCGCTCATATACTGTTCTTGATCAAGATTAAAGTTTTGTTGATTGATACCCAGTGATAACTATTCTACCGTGGTGCCATTTTTGATCGAGAAGAGAGGGTGTCGCTGTGTAAATGGTGAATTTGAATTCATACCTGCGGTCAGGGACGTTCTGCGGTACGAATATTTTCCTCCGTCAAATACGGACAGGTACCATCCAGCGAAGAACAAGGCTTCGAAATTCAGGTTGTCAAGAGCCCGTCCAACCGAAGGAAAAATGTTAAGGAGTCAGGAAGCGCAAGTCTTGTCCTAACTGCGACGATGACTGAATCTCGTTCGCAAAGGATGCCCTCAATTCACTCGATATGATATCTGAGATGGTAATCCTTGACTACATCCCCTCTTTCATTCATTTTCTTTTCATCTTCACGGAATATTAACACAACTAGAACGACAACATTCCCCTCAGCAGACGCAACTCAACAGCTGTGATGGGCTTCTTTTCTCCCTTCACGATAGATGAGTTTCCTTCAGAGAGAATTTTGAACCTTCCCTGTCTAAGGATGTGGGGGGAGGGCTATGTTGTAAGCGCTAGGCTCGAACTTACAGTGCCTCACACCTCAGACGTAAACTAGACAGGGCTTTATATTGCCACTGAGCTACGTACAAGGTAAAAGGCGAT
>MU128212.1:0-10145 GCA_014904975.1 Marasmius fiardii PR-910
TACCAGAGATTTGCCCAGTCTAACAGCTGTGATTAATTGATTGAACTTGAACACTAGTCAAATAAGATTGATTGATTTGTTTGCCCTGAGTTTGATTGTTGTTGAGGTTCTGACAGTTCGTTAGAGTCAAAGGTCCCTTTTGTTATACAATGTCATTTAGTTGTGAGCATCGTTGGAGTATTTGTTGAGTCCTTGTGTGGCTTATTGATTGTTTAAGAGTCTTGTGTGCTCTTTTGGTGCCTACATTTGTAGTAGGAGTTGTTAGCTCAAGTCCCTTGTGTGTTCCGAGTTATTGATTGTTTTAGGCTTATCTCTGACATTCCTATTGTTTTGTTGATTTCATTTGAGAGACTGTCAATTACCCACACTTCCATCAATTACTAGCTTTCTGGCTAGTACTCTCATTGATTGGATTGCTGTTGTGTTTGCTGCTCCTAATACTTTCCCTGAGAGTGTAACCTTCGACAAGCCTCACCCCTTGCACTCTTCTTTTTCTTCTGGACCGTTTCAGGGTAGATTATTAGTGCTTTGCTGATTAAGCCTATTTCTCATATCCGACGTTCCAGTCCCATTACTGACTTTCCAAAAGACCTCCTTCCTCCAAACACCTCTCAAAAGGTATATTTCTCCCCTCCTTTCACTGGTATATTGCTTACTCCTTGTCTCGTTGTATTTGGTGCATATTTTTGAAAGGGTAGGGGTCTGTTGAAAGTACATAAAGACCACTAATAGCAATGGAGGAAAAGTAGAGGAAAAAAAGAGTTCCTTGATGTTGTTTGTAGAACCTCTGGTGTTGGGCTTTAGTCATTTGTCATCATTTGCACAAACATTGTTAGCACCAGTTCTCAGTCTCTTTTACAGGGACTAGACAGTGACTAGATGTTGTGAAGCTCTAGAAGAGCTACAGGGAATTACATGCACTCTTGTTTTGATCATACTACACCAGCACCCACCCACTGACAAAGATCTGCGACAGACGAGAGAAAATATAGGTAAGAGTTGTGTTCGGCATGTCCAATGACAATGACGACAAACATCTGTGGATGTCGGGCTTGTAGAGGTTATGTATGTAGTAAGAAAGGACTGGTGCTCAGGAGACCCTCACCCATCAGACAAAAACCATGACAATCCGTGTAAAATGAGGGTGTAGCCATGTTTGGCAGGTCCAGAATTGAGGGGGGAGCCCCTCTAGATGTTGTGGTAGTCGTGGGTTTGTGAGTACAAAAAAAAAGGTGGTGGCTTAGAGACAACCTCCAACTGAACAACAACAGAAACGATCCACATAAAATGGAAACTGTAGTCATGTTCAGCAGGTCCAAATACAGTGGGGAGCACCCCAAGATGTTGTAGTAGTTGTGGGTTTATGAAAGAAAAAAATAAACTAGTGGTTTGAGGACCACCACCCACAGAACAAAATCCTCGACAATTTGCACAAAACAGAGGTTGTAGTCATGTTCTATGGGCTCAATAACAGGGGAGAACACCCCCTCAATGTCGTGGTAGTCATGGGGTTCTGACTACAAAAAAAGGAGGTGGTTTTGGGGACCACTTCTAACTGAATGACAACGGTGATGACCTGCATTAAATGGAGATTATAGTTGTGTTTGGTGGGTCCAAATATGATAGCACTGGCCAGGACAATCTTTCCTGAAACAAATGTCATAAGCATGACTTTCAGCTTCATCATGTGGTAGATGAGACCAGGGAATAACTTCAGGTTCATATTAGCAAGATGTATGAGGATGACAGAGACAAAGACCTACCTCTCACTCATAACTACTGAGACTGTGGCTGTAGGCAAGGCCCTCCAAATGAATGGGGGAACTTGACATCACAGCTGCCCATGATGTTCTGAATTTTGAACTCAGAAAACTTGGTACCAAAGCCCAACTTCTGCACTATATGCGTGTACTTGCATGACACCAACCATGAGTCATCTTCCAATTTGGCACCAGTTACTACCATCTTGCCAGAGGCAAAGATAAGAACAGTAGTCTTTGAGTCACGAATACACATGATGACAGGAGCAAAATGCTATAGGTCAAGTGAAGTTGGATAGCTGTTTTAAACAAACCCTGGTAGATGTTACATACCTTTGGATTGTACTCTGCATCATGCATGTGCAATGCAATTGCTTTGAGGTCTAACCAACAATGTTCTGCAGAGTTGGAACAATTTCGTTAACAGCAGTGATGTACTGTTTGAGAGTGAGGGGTTTAGAGTGGCTTGTAGGGGTAGATGGACCTGCAACCATATTTGTCACGGGAGGTGGCAACATCGAGGTTGCCTTTTGTGTATTCAACTGAGAGGCGGTTGTCTGGGGCTGAGCAAGGGGTTGGAAGGAGTTTGAAAGGGGTGAACAACCAAGTAGCGCAAGACTGCTGCCAGGTCATGATGGGTAGGAGTTGGAGGTAGGTAAAGCTAAGCCCGTCGAGACTGGCTGTGACTGCTACTGTTATTGGTAGAGTTGTTATTGGTAGAGTTGTTATTGTAAAGAAACATCAGAATAACCAAAGGTAACTTGACATGCAGGTAAGGCGAATGACATTAATCTATGAAAACTTCTGGACTGTGGCAATGGGGGGGGGGGGGGCAAACAAGACCCCTTCCTTTGTGTGTCATTTCACTAAAACTCCTTGATGTGAATGCCTTGTTGAGATGCAGCTCAAGGGCTGCTTTTGAGTCTGTAGTGAGAATGATGGAGGTGTGCATGCAAATGGGGAGAAATTGTGAAGACCTCAGGTAGTTAATATTCTTGAGAAGTTTGTGATCAGATGCACATCTGGTAACAGCAAACATAATGAATACTTACGAAGTGAGGGTGGCTTCATTCATCATAGTGACACCTCTTTCAGTGGGCTTGACAGTGTTCAAAGCATCTTCCTCGTAATTTTTTCAAACTTGCTAGAAAGCGGACCTTTCACCAGTTCAGTGGCAACAATCACTTGCACTTACCAGGGCAGCTCCTCTGTATGTTGTACCTTGACTGGTCAGGATCAGCAAACTGTTCAGTGCACACAAGATGGAGGATGTTGATTTCAAGACTTGGGCTCATTACCAAGTAATTTGTGCAGTTTAGCTGCTACCACAGTAACATTTCTCCAGGGGACCATGGAGAGGTATGCACAGGACAAAAGCCCTTTCCCTGGGTCTCAGCCCTATGTGCTTCAGCAGAGTGATTTGACGAACAATGCTACATGTGAATTTCACGTGCAGGACCTAACATTAGTACATGCACTGTACCTGCCTATTTCTTTCATGAGTTTCTTTCTTTCATAAGTTTCTTTCTTTCTCTCAACCACCACCTCTTCCCCTCACAACAATTGCAGTTACCAGCCGAATCTCTTTAGCAATGAATTCTCAAACTCATCCATCCTCCCAGAATCCTCAGCCCCCTCCAAACCATGAGCCTCCCCAGGAAACTCAGCCTCCTCAAGCCAATGATCCTCCATCGGAAGGCTCGGAAAGACGACCTCCTCCACCTGCCCGTCCCAAGCCAGTGTCCCATAAGACAAAGAAGGCACAGAAGGGTAAGAAGAAAGCCAACAATAAGCCAAAGAGAAAGGTCGACCACTACCACCTCAGCAAGACACAAGTTCTTAAAGGTGCAGAAGGAACAAAGGTCAGTCCAATGAATTTCATTTGCAAGCTGAACTAACTGTTCTTACAAAAGGCTGCTTTGGAAACCCACATCGCTGTGACGTGGGGCTTTTATGATACGGGGACAGCTCCTCTAAAGCCAGATGACTCACTGAAATGACAATTCCAACAGCAGTACACATCATTCGACAAATTCAAGCAAGATCTTGCAAAATTGCCTACCCAGGCTCCTAAACTTAGGGAACACCCAACTCCAAAAGAAACTCCAGGACACCAAATGTCTCAGTCGGCAGATCACCAAGGTAGAAGATGACGTCCTCAAAATTGTCGCTCTCAGTCTTGGTCACTTCCACCTCGACCAATGGTGTCCTGACCTCTCAGAGGACGCCTCTTCTGATTACAATAAAATTCAGTGAGCAATTTGCCTTGATTCTTTTTGTCAATCTGTCCTGGCTGGCGGGTATGCGGAGTGGAAGGTAGATCACAAGTACATTGACATTGGACAGCTTGGTTTCCTTTCCAAACTTTTCGATAATTATGTGTTCTCCTGGATCAGGTCCCAGGTTCACAAAGAGGAGAAAGAGCCTGGTCACCTTTCTCGGGAAGCTGTAGATCGTAACGCTTACAAGCGTTGTATGGAGGTGCGCCTCTCTGTTCTCTTAACAGGATGTTACCTGACTGTTCCAACAAATCCATACAATGTGGGAGGACAGTCAATATTGTTCGCAACCTTAACAGACTGACTTCTCCCCTGCCACCACAGAAAGAGGAACGATAACAGATCGAAAGATGACGGTCCCTGAGCGAGAAGGTGAGAGCAGGGACAATAGGAATTTCCGTCGGAACCCGTACAGTCGAAGCTCCCTCAGGCTAGCTATCCGAGGGTTGATATTATTGTTATCGACGCTCGTATTCAGGTTCTGATTCCATGCTTTGATGAACGTTGACGAACAGGTTAGTCCAAGCCGCCACCCCGTGACGAGGTCCTGATAAAACTTCGTTCAGCCGAGTATCTTTGCTTCACTCAGCGGCACGTTCAGCCCTTAACATTGAAGATAAAAGGGCAATCACGATCGTCTCTGTTCTCTCAGGGCAGTCCAGCCTTTTCGCTACAGTTGCGCTGCCTGCTGGAATGACACGCTTCTTCACCGTCGTTCTTCCCCTCCTCGTCGCATTTTCCACGGTCGCGGTACCTCGGAGGCGTACGATAGCTGATGTCCAGGATGATATCACCTCGATTCAACTCAGGTTGATGGCCTCGATAACGCCATCAACACCTTCTCCCCTACTGGAGGCACTCTCACTCAAGCTCTGGTGTGTCCATCATTCCTTTGTTTCCTTTTCTTTAAAACAATATATTTACCGAGAAATTTCTCTTTTCTCTAGGCAGTCAACGCACTCGTTCAAACACTCGTTGCCACGATCGACAAGGGAACTTTGGACGCGAACGTACGTTTTCATCCTCCTGTATGCCAAGACATTTTAGATTTCTTCTCTGTTCATCTTCACAGGCGACTCCAACGCCATCCGACGAAACCGACAGCCAAATAATCCTCAACTCTATTCTAGCCCTTGTTGACCCTATCACTACGGCGTTGAACGATGCCGTGGCCAGAAAAGCGGTCGTCCAGGCACTTCCTTTCACATTCGGAGCACCTCTGCTTGTTAGAACCGCCCTGGGCTCTCTTGCCTCCTCCGCAACGGCGTTCGAAAACGCGTTAATTGCCGAGGCACCAGTTCGTTTAATTCCCCACTTTATGTTGTGTTTGTTCTCCTGACGTCCATTTCACCCCAGGCTGACATGAAGGCTCAGGCTCAACAACTTGCAGATCAAATCAATGCCCAAATTGCTGCTGCACAGGCTGCTTATGCTAATGTCTAGTGAGATGGCAGGTTAATGATTGATTCTATTTAGTGAATATCAGCCTCTGAAGATTGTATAATTATGTGTATTCATGTGATTTATTTCAGTTTTCCTCAGATTAGTGTTGTGCGGGTCTAGGACTAAACCCCTAGGCTTAACAACAACCGAGCCCAGTCGGTTCGGGAGACCCAAGCTGTGGGCCTGACTTAGCTGGGCTTGTTTGAACATCCAATAATAGAACTGAAGATTATATGCAAGAATTAGTAACTGTTAGTGAGCAATGTTTTATAAGGCCTTTCTCATCGGAACCCATGTAGTGACGCTTTCGTGTACAGGCTCCCTTCATTTCCCACAATTGAATTTGTAGTTAAACCTCTGGAAAGTAGCTTCACCGGTGCCTCGATCCCACAATAATCTAAGCTTGAATTTAGATTTGAACGAATTAGGTGGTAAGAGTAACAGTATAGGATGACAATCATGAAAGGACGGCTTGAATACAGCGGACGTGCTAAAATACGGACTCCCGTTACAAAATCCGAACTTTTGGTTGAGCCCACACATGTGTCCACCCGAGCCGTTCGCTTTGACCATTTCGCGATACGAGTTCTCTAACTGGGCTGTTGTGCGGATCACGATGGGATAGCATCGTATCACGTCCCCGACGAAAAAAAATATACTTTTGCGATGATCCACATCCCCTACCTACAGCTTTCTTTCTTCCGTCTCAGAACGTGATCGCAAGGAATACGCAGCACGCTCCGTTATTCATAGATGCTTAATTCCTCCTGTCCATGTCAGGTGGGAACAATCAATTTTGTAAGTACATTAGCCCTTTCATAAGTTTTCTAATCTTCCTCGCGTCCGGCTCATCCGGCGTTATCGACGTCTTGTGATCAGGTCATGATTTCATGCGGCTGAACGTTGAAATTGGAAACGTTATGGACAGCGGTGAAGTGCCGCGAGGCAGAACTGTCCTTGTCACCGGTCCCTACACTTATCTGACCAGAACATTCATTCGATGCACTCAGCCAATCAACGAGTTCAAAATCTTCCTTGGACCCACCCTAGGGACCCTTTCTGATATTCGTCCCTGTCTCTTCTTCATAGAATCTCTCAACACGATCCGAACTTGACAGTCAGATCCTCTTCAACTCTGCCACCTCCGTTACAACGGGCGTAGTCATTCTCTCCGCCAAAAGAGCTATTGTCCAGGCTCTTCCTTCCGTTATAGGGACTATTCTCGTTCAGCGAGATGTATCCAGTCTCAACACAGCTACTAGAAATTTCGAAAACGCGTACCTTGGCACGGCTCCGGTTCGCCTTTTTCAATCGTTTCTGTTGTTCCATCTTTTTCTAAAACCTGTTGTAGATAGGCCGACTTTGGGGCTCAAAGCCGGGCACTCGTCGATTCATTTAATGGCGCATTTGCTAACGCCATTGCTACTTTTGACTAGAGGAGTTTTCAGGCGGGGGGTAAATCATCCATTCGCTTCCAAAGGCCACCGATCCTTTGCAGACAGCTTGCAATGAATCGTGTCCATCGGGTATATAACGGTTACATGTACCATTTTTAGATCCTTTTCGGTTCAACCCATTTATTTTTCTTCGCGAATCACGGGAGTGGGAGACAGGTAGAATGACACATGACGGCGTGGGAAACAAGTGAAGGGCCCTTGAGCAGCACACAATCCGGAAATATGACAGTTTCTACCACAATGCTTGCGGACGAGAAGGTAAGATCAACGGAGCCAATTGTTCGAGTGCGTTTATGAGCCAGAGGTGGCTGACTGCCCGTGAAAAGGCGAAGAGGTACTAGGCGAGGACGAAGGATGGCTCAAACAGATAACGGAAAAGATATGTGAAGGTAAGAAGGATAGTATCCAACAAAGGGAGTTCACAACGAAAGGACCAGCCAACAACGAAGCCCCACAATCTCGCCTGACATCCGATAATTTTTGCTCAAACTCGAAATTCGTGACTGTGTTCGCCATCATTGGGGTGGCCCCCGGAAGCTTTTGATAGATCGCGAAAAGAATCCAGAATTGTTAGTTTTGAAAGGGAGATAATGGAGAGGTGCCGAGATGCGGTAGATTGGAGCGGAACCTTCCTCACTCTTGCCCTAACGTAAATTGTCTTTTAATTATAGGTTCCTTACGAACGTTAACGAGCTCCAGTTGGGAAGCAGATAGCTTTCCGATATCCTTTTCACCCAAATGCCAATATCGGAGTCAATAACCTTCCTTGTTTCAGAATTCCAGCACCGGCGGAATGATTCAAAATCGAATAATTTACACAGTAAGCCGACAAGTGCGCTGAATCGCGGCTTGACGCCTTTGAACCTAATGGAAATCGTGTCCGAAGGGGACTGAATCGAGTAATGTTTCGTGAGTGATGAAATTGACATGTGAAGCTTAAGACTCTACGACTTGCCGGTTCACACAGTTAACTTTCACACGAATGGCAGAGACGTTGAGTAAGCTGAGCCCCGAGTTTGGGCCGAAGCTAGGGCTTCAATATAGGCTTCATTCTCTTGGTAGGTAACGTCCCCGGCGGTTCGTTTTCACCGGACCCAAAGGCTCAGGTTAGGCCGCCTGAAATTCCGGTTATCGGGAGAATCAAGCCAATAGATGGTAGTCGAGATATTTCCTCGTCCACTTCCAAGTCACCTGTCAGAGGCGGATTCATTTTTTATGTACGTTAGCCTAAATTTGAGGCGACGGAATGTAAATGGAGCTTTGGAGAAACGGCAGGGACACCCCAATAGTCAGTATTTGCATGCATTGCCGTGCTCAGCTTCTGACAAGGTTCTGATTGCATGTTAATGAACATTGACGTTGATGGATAACGGCCAAGTGCAGTACGTACCAGCCATGAGCCTGTCAACCAGTCCCTCGCGTTTATTCGCGTTGATTTCGCTTCAGGAGTGGCTCACATATAAATCCATAGGAAAAATTCTATATAAGACCCTTGAATCAGACCTTCGGTTTACACTTAGTCAAGCGGTCGCTGAATCTTTCTTTCTTTCCCAAATCTCGCCATACTCGTAGCATGTCTCATACCTTAGAACCGGTAGGAAAGACCTTACAAAATTTCTAAGTCAAATGGCAATGACATTGTATCCCAGTCGTTCGCCATGGAGAATTCAATAGATGTGCCATATGTCGATTTAACAATTCAGGTGAGTTGTGTACTTCACTCAGTAGTAGAGATTATATCCAACCTGTTTGTTCTGGCCTAGTTCATCCGTGCATCTGGTCTTCCAAAGATGAACGTCGTCGGGGAAGCTAATCCCTATTTCGTCGCAAAGTTGGAGGATCGAATTTCATTCACGTCAGTCGTCTGCAGTTGTACCCCGAACTCCTCGTCTAACTTACCCTATCCCATTAGTTCCAGTTTCAAAGTGAACACAACGACACCTGTGTGGAACGAATTTTGGCGTGTCAAGAATGTACCGTCAACTGCCAATCTTCACGTTGAAGTTCTCGACAGGGGCCTCGGTGCAACACATGGAACCCCAGAAGACGATTATATTGGAAAGTTCAAGTGCACAGTAGCGTCGGGAGCGAAAGAACTTGTGATGGAAAAATCTTTGGTCGCGGAGAACAATGGGGGTACATTTTGGCTGAAGGTTCGTTTCCGCCAATTTCTCAAAAATGTCTGCTCACGGGATTACCTGCAGATCGAGTCCCAACCCTCAAAAGACAGACAACATCCGTTCCTATTTGATGGTCCCATCCGCTACTCCAGGCACTGCTCGCTTACTAGGGGCCTCTGTACGAACACAGAAGGCAAGAATGAAAGGCTGTACTCTACCTGGAAGATGCACATCGTCGGTGTAAGGGTTCACTTTCAGGATTATTACGTACCCTGGGACAGGAACTACGAAAATGCACGGAGATACTTCCAAGGCCCTGACTCCATCGCTGTGCGATCCCCCATCCAGGCGAGTCACCATAGGCTTTACGCGCGAAGTACCTACAGTGGTTTCGGCTTAATCGAGAAACGAGAAGGTTTTATGGATTTGCTCCGTACCGAGGCAAACCCTTTTGCTAAACGCATCAAGCCCGCAGTGTATACGTACATTATCTCGGCCACAGATGAATCATTCCGGTTTGCGGAAGCAGGGGCAGCTTTCAGATCGACACACGCCCTTCACGCGAGCTGCGCAGAGACAGTGAGGTACGCTGGCGAGTTTCACCCACGGCCAAAGGGCGGGTGGGATGCGTTCTCGGATACTGTCTCTGACGAAGAAGTGAAGTGGGAGCTGGTTTTCGATAACCACAGTGGAACTTACGCTCCTAACAAGTCTCATCTGCCTAATTTGAAGGCGCTCTTAGAACAGAATTTTCCAGGGTCCAAGATTGTTGTGTTTAATTACGGTGACTCAGAGTTGACTCAGAGTAGAGAGGCGTGTAGGGCCTACGCTTTACGATGCCGGGGGGTGAAAAGTGAGGAATTGCGTTTGCCAAAGGAAATGCGTATACATCCGACACTAGAAGGAGAGAAGGAAATGTAATTTTGCAGGAAGGAGGAAGACTGATAAGTGGGCTTGAATAACAGGATAAAAACAAGTTACATTGTGTGTCCTTTTCTTAGCACAGTACGGTGTCAAAAAATAAAATGTTGATTTCCCCCACCCGGATCTAGAGTGTGTTCCCCACGCTCAAAGTTTCGAGTTCCC
>MU128213.1:0-10090 GCA_014904975.1 Marasmius fiardii PR-910
AACACACGCGCTCAAAGAGCAACCGCTTATCATGCTATTAGCAGGCGATCCCGTTAACCACTCCGGCAAAGTGACCTATTGAATTTGCTATTCAGCGTACCGTATATACCCAGATAAAGTTCATATCCGTCAATCATCCCAGACCCTAGGACCAAATTCTCGCGCGTTATCGTTAACACTATCGTCAATACTAAATACAATCTAAATAATGCCCTCGGTCGACACAAAAGTCCATACATAAACGTTCAAATTTCGTTAAAATCAAAAAGACCCTCCACATCCTTACATCAACCACATCGACACCATCATCGAGAACACAAGAAGGGTCCAGCTCAACGACTCCCTCATTGCGGACGAAGGTCTGGCTTGAACCGGGCCGGTAGGTAAGGTCCCATTATCGCCTGTTGAGCTCAGGCCGGTTGCTCCTGTACTTCCTCCTGTTGAAGATGGCAGAGCAGGGGGTTGATCCGCCACTACACGATAGACTCTGACATACGAGATATCCCACCAGGCGTTTCCATAGTTGCTTCCATTGCCAAAGACGTTAGACACCTGGAAGAGTCGGGGTTTAGCGGCTGAGGGAAATCACAGGATCGGAAAACAAGACCTACACATTGCCCTTGCCCGCAAGTCTGCGCGTAAATGCTGGGAACACCAGCCCATGTTCCGCACAGAGTCGTATCGAGCACGAGTTTTTGAGGTTGAAAGAATTTGGAGATCGTACAAGCTGAAGCGGGATATGAAGCTGTAGGTGCTCCCCAGTCTGTGAGATTTAGACTAGAGTCCGCCGTCGCCTGAGCTACCGATCGCGGGACGTCAGGACGCTGATCATCGAAACAAATCGTTCAGCAGTCGAGCAGGTGATTAAGAAAGCTAGGAAACGCACACTCCAAAACCAGATATAGATTCCCGATACATCTATCTGGGTAGCCCATACTCCACCTCCTGCTTGGGCAAACGCAGCGCCGAAACTGTTTGGTTTGGTTTCCTGAACGAGACAGCCCTCAGGAAGAGTACAGTTCGTTGTGATGGTTCTCCCGGACTGCCCTGGATTGGCAGCTTGGAAACAGCCGTTCGTGGAGTGTAATGCTATTTGGTTGAAGGGGAGATTGTTGATTCCTTCTATAATATCGATTTCGCCTACATCGGGCCATTGACCATTGATACCAAGAGTCCAAAAAGCGGGCCAGACCTAGGTTGGAATGATAAGCGATAAGAGGGAACGATAAACGGAAGCGAGTACCGAACATCCGTACGGGAGATGGTTCACATCTATGATTATAAGACTTCCCACATCGAAAGCCTCTTTAGTCGTGATTTTGACTGTCGGACGGTTGACGAGTGTGGCGGGTGGAATATTGGTCGTATTGTCGACTCGAAGGATAGCATGGCCAGTCGTAGGGTCAACATAGGCAAGTCTCTGACTAGTTGCGGTGTTCTGGTCAACAAAGGTGACGTTTCCTGTCAAGGCGTCAGAAGGGGTAATGAATACATGTGAAAGTACAAGCGCACCCCATGTCGTATTGTCGATGAAGCCGTAGAAATCCCACCCAGAGAAGAAGCTTTGACCAGAATAGTCTCGAAAGACTATGTAGCTTGCTCTGGACAGCTCACACCCGAGAATCGTTAACAGAAGTAGGGGAAGGTTGGTGATCGTTTTCATCATGAGGGTGACAGCTATATGTAATAGAACCCTTCTTCGAACAGTCGCCTGAGGAATCGTCAGCAGGTGTAAGAGTCCAAATTCTGGTTTGTGCTCACCGTCTGTAAAGCTTGTTGCACTCTCTGTTTACGTCAAGTTTAACATAGCCCTCAGGCTTCGGTCCTCGTGGTTCCAATGCGAAAGGATGCACGAACGCAATCGAGCGCGCAGGGGGAAAAAAAGTCCAACATTGACACAACATCAACAATCATGCTGTTACGCATTCCGTCATCAGGACGCACTCTGTCCACGAGGCAGCGGCTGGAGGCGCGTTGCGAAGGTATTCTGCTGTTCTTGAAGCTGTAAGGTACTTCGTGATCGGGAAACTGGGCGGGAGGTGATACCGACGATGACATTGAGGAGGAAACGTTGCAGGACTGAAGGTGTGAAGGACTTCTGCAAGCTTGGGCATAAATTTATTCGACATGGATTTCTATATATAGACAAGATTGTGCCTAAACTTTCATCATGTATCATGATCCATTCCAAATCGTCAAGCGCCGGCGCCTGTTGGATCCCTCCCTCAAGTCCTCACCTTTTTCACACCCAACGAATACTGAAGGCTTTCGAAGGTCACCGAAACCGAAGAAATGGATCAAACCTTTCTTTCTGCCTAATTTTTCTTTTGAAATCTCTGCGCGAGGTTCACCCGAGCAAGATTTACGACGTGTTTATGGGGGAGAACGAAAAGCGACGGTATAATGAGAGTGTTTCTGGTGAAACAGGGCGAGTAGAGCGTGCAGTCCGGGAGGTTCCTGCGAGCACACGTCCGATGGAGATGGAGAACGAAACTTTATCGACATTGGGATGCTCAGAACAAACTACCGCCTCAAGGGGCAATAACGACTCTTTCTTTGCCTCTCGTTTTGTGAAAACCTTGAAGATGGCTTTAGCCTCGCGTTTTACTAGAAAGCCGAAAGAGAGCTATCATGTAGGTCTGCTACTGAAACTCACATCTCAGCTCCTGGTTCCTCAGAATTAAAATTTGTTCCCCGCTCTACATTACCGTTGTAGGAAAGAGTACCAAAACTTTCTCCTTACGGTGAGCCTAGGTATATCGTTCAACAAGCTTCCGATCTGGCTCCACGGAGGATAGAGGGCAGTTTCGCTGTCGGGATTCTAAACTACTGTTCGTCCGAGGTGAGCTTCAACTTCCTTCAAGTGAAAGGACCCCTTCTTACCTTCGATTCGAGAAATACAGCATCCAAACGACATCCTACAAACTATCACAGTATCTCTGAAGTGAGATTGGCCAAAAACTACACAGAGGGAACGGGTGGATGTCAGGCCACAGATTCGTCAGAAAAGGAACCGTCGTGCCCATATCTCGGGTAACCTCAGGTGTCCGAAACACCACAACTCACGTTACATGACTTCTGGGCCTTCTCCTATTACTCAATTCCCCGAAGAACTTCGGATTTTTATGATTGAACGCTTTCCATCAGACGTTTGAGAGTCAACGACCCGAGCGTCGACTTAAGGCCCTTAGTGACCTCGGACCCAACTGACTCGGCCTATGAATTTGATAATCGGTGCAAAATCCGCTTGGTTTTCGATTGACAGGTACTGTAGTCCTTGCCATCGCCCCTGGGAACGCTCTCTGATATTGATATCCAGGTTAGTCCCAAAACTTAGGTCAATAATGTATCTGCTATTGCCCGTCTCGCCACTGGTAAGTTATCCGCACGGACGCCAACAAGGTTCTGATCTAAACAAAGGTCGTCCTTAGAGAACTAAACTGGGCATTTCTTTCTTCGGGGATCGAATAACGGTCGGGCAGTAGGTCATTTGCCACAGGCTGTTTCCTAACAAGCTGCCACGCTTGAGCCACGAGATGTATTGTTCAAGTGGCTCTATCTCTCCTTTGCTGACAATCGGATCATATGAAGTCTGTTGGAAGTTGTTCGACACGGGAGACGGAGTTTTATCCTCGATTTTTTGTCGGATCGTCAGACGTTATAATGTACACAGGTGCCCATACACGCCGTCTTTCGCGGAAGCGTATGAATTAAGCAAATAGTAAAACTCCCGTTCTCCATTGGATTGACCGATTAATCGGATGCAGATAGGCACAATCTGGCGTGCTATACTCCAGGGAGCTTTGAAGTCGACCTATAATCCCGGCCTAAATCTCAGTTTTCGTTTAGTCTCGGGCTCAAAGGCGGACGTTGGTGGGCGGAAAGGTAGCGGCAATCTGGCTTTAGTCGCCGTAATGTGGGTCGATTCGTCGCAATAGGTTTCTGACGAAGGATTCATTCATATACGGGGCGTTCGCTTGCGAGGCGTTGGGCCGTAACGAGTGAATTGCTCCTGGCTAGCTATAGTCTGTGTCGCAAGATAAGTCGGCCATGAGGCACGCTGAAGAGGCGGATGGCGTTTCAGCGGTAAATAATGACTTGCTCTGGTTCACGGGTTCTTTACTACCGTTGTTCTTCTTTACATGCGTCTGTTTACAGTGTTCCATTGTACGTTCCCGAAATAGATCTAGCGGCAACACTACACGACAATTAGGAGGACACGATGACGGTGTTTATGACGATTGAACAAAGGTCCAGGGGCTGATCTTCCGGCGTTACAAACGACCGACTGTGAAAGATCAATCTACTGCTGTGCCTGAGGCCGAGGTCTGAGTCTTGATGACATATGATGACATATACAAGCTCAAGATCCGCTTCGTCCAGAGGATCTGACTTACCACGGCCCTGGGATTATTGTATGCTTAGACGTGAACGGAGTCAAGTAGAGGTGTTGAGATAAACTTCGCATACTGAGATACAAATGTCTCCACGAGGCGTAGGCTAGTGTAGGCTAGTAGTGGGCGCAAAATTGAGCTTTTTTGACAGCGATTTTCGCAAGATCTCCTGGCGTAATAAATATAGCAAATAAGCTCATTTGAGTTTCTTAGGTAACGGATGCACGAATTGACGGGAAACATGAGCACAAAATTGGAGATAAACACCTGCGAATGGGAACTGTACAGCGGCGTCCATTCCGGAGTTGGCAGACGATTGACCATCATCTCAAAAGCTTGTTATCACTGCTATCCTCGATGGCAGCGTTATATCCATAAAATGTAGGACAAATTCAGTTTTGCCATCACTCTTACAGCAGAACTTTCCTGGGTTACTAGAGGATCCGCAATACACCGTTGCACTTCCCATCTTCCAAAGCTTGAGGGGGTGTTCCCGCTCGCTTTTTTGAACTGCGGTGAGTGCTTGCTAAATCTCACCTCGTTAAGGCAAGACCGCGAAAAAGAACTAATAGCCGCATCGAATGTGTTCGGATGTATGAAGCCTATTGGCATGCTGTCAATAGTGAAGAAGATCCAAAGATCGGACGGGAACCTGTGTAAGACGAGAGGAGAGGCCAATAACTGGGCAACATGCAAGAGGATATCGGCCTCATGATCACTTTGTCATGGAGATACCTGGAAGATCGCACGTGGCCAGATAAGGCACTGGAATGACCAGATTTGGAAAGTAAACAAACCTGACCAAATCAAGATTATTTGTTCGATTGTTTGGCCAGATCGCGGTCAGATCTACACGCGTACGTCCATCAAGGCATCGCTGCAGAGCTCAATTGCTTTGTCTGAGCATATAAAAGCCCAAGCAATGTTCAGACATTCCCATCATTACCCTCTCTCCGACCAACACCATCTCCCCGCGTTCCCTTCCCCTCCTTTCTAGCGCACCGTCTTTTGCCGTCATGTTCTCCGTCGTCTATCCCGTCGTTCCCGCCGTCTACCCTGCCATCCTCGCCACCCTCCTCGCCCTCATCATCTATGCCTCCATCCGTGCCATCTACAATCTCTTCTTGTCACCCCTCAGCGCGATCCCTGGCCCTTGGTATGCTGCCATCTCCGACTTCTGGCTGACGACGCACGTAGTCAGGCTCGAGCAATGTAAAGTGGTCCACTCACTATTCGAACAATATGGTCCTGTCGTTCGCGTCGGTCCCAACAAAGTCTTCTTTAATGACCTTTCTTCCACCCGAAACGTATACTCTATTCACAAATTCGACAAAAGCGACTATTACAAGAGTCTCCTCACGTAAGTTCTCTCCTTTTGCCTTCAGGCTCATGCTGCAATTATGATTCTCAAATTTTTCAATTTCTAGTAACGAAAACGATCATGCGTAAGTTTTTGGTCTTATATATGCGCTCAAACTGCCACATTCTCCCATTTCGTTTGGTACAGGATGACCACCCTCGAACATGCCCCCCATTCCATGCGCCGCAAAGGATATGCTCCTCATTATAGCCCCGCAAACCTTGCGAGATTCCAGCCAGAAATGCATGAGCCAACTTTGGAGCTCGTCAGCGTGAGTTATTTTTTTTTTTCGTTTTGTTTTGCGCCAAGCGAGAAAAATAACATCTTGCTTTCCTGTAGTACCTCGAGAACCTAGATGGGAAATCTTCTCTGGATTGTCTGGCTTTATTCCGGAATCTCATGGTTGAAGTCATCGTTTCCTCCTCTTATGGTTACCGTCTCGGTGCAGTTCGCAAGTGGGCTCTTGAAGCTGAAGATCCGCTATCCGTTGCGATTAGCGATTTCCCCAAGCGTGGTATTTTGGTAAGGGAATGCCCACGCACTCACTTCTGTTAGCTGATTTGAAGTTGCCTGTTCAGCGAAGTGTCGTTCCAACTTGGGCGTGGAAGCTTGTGTGCCGAATTCCCGATGCGAGGTGGCGGCAGATGTGCGACTCCGACAAGATCATGGCTGAGGTTATTTTGCTCTTTTCTTAATCACCTCGATACTTATGACTATACGTCCGTTATTTCTAGTTTGTCAGCGAAAGAGTATATCAAACTCGTGCTCAAGTGGGCTCTACGGAGAAGCTGGATTACTCTGGTGAGAAGGTTCCGATGCTCCACCGCTTGCTGAACTACCGGTACTCTACAACAAATGAGAACATGCCTGACAACGATATTATTTCCGAGCATATGGGTCATATGTAGGTTTTATCTCTCGCCTGGAAACCACTGCTTTTTGACAGCTTCTAACCCCTCACTAGGATCGCTGGTTCCGACACCACTTCCATCTCATTGTCGTACTTCTTGTGGGAGCTTACTCGGCGTCCCGACATCACGAAGAAACTTCAGGCTGAACTCGACGAAGCTATGCATGATTCTAAAGTGATTCCCGACATCTCTGTCTTGCAGGAATTGCCCTACCTCAACGCATTTATCAAAGAAGGTTGGTCATACTTCACGTTTCCTATCTGCCCTTGAGTTCTAAACGATATCCTAGGTTTAAGGCTGTATTCCGCGGCTCCCAGTCCACTCGAACGTGTGGTTCCATCTTCGTCCTACAAGTCCGGAGCAGTCAATGAGTCCTTTGACCTTATGGGTTTCGAAATTCCTCCCGGAACTGTCGTCGCCACGCAAGCATGGTCTATGCATCGCAATCCCTCTGTCTTTTCTTCTCCCGAGTCTTTCATGCCTGAACGATGGTTGGAAAAGGGAGCCCCAGGCTCCTCGGAGCGTCTTGCTCGAATGATGCAATATTTAATGCCTTTCGGTACCGGAAGCCGTGTGTGTGGTGGACAGAACGTCGCTCATATGATGATGAGAATTGTCATCGCCACTATCGTGAGGAACTTCGACGTTGTTGCGGCTACCGAAACAAACGAACAGAGTATGGAGATCAAGGACAGTTTTGTGAGCGTTCTCAATTTGTGTCCTTTGTCGCAACGTTGACCGTTCGCTCCAGGTTATCTTCCCCTCCGCCATGGAGTGCAAGCTCATCTTCACCCCTCGCACAACGTGAACGGGAAAACCATTTACCAAATTTCGTCTTTTCTTCCCTTTTCTTGTATATTTTGGGCTTTCACTTGCGTTCTCTCTCGTGTTTTCTTTGTTTTCGGCGCTCTGTTCATTGCTATCGATGTTGTTCCCTGTGTCTCGATACTTACTCCATCCCATTCACAGTGTCAGGCATGATACCCCGCCAACGCCCACTGTATTTATTCTCAATCGGCGTTTCTCATCCTTTTACCCAATTTCCCCACACCTTTCTGTCCTCGTCTTGTCGTAAATCGACACAACCTTCCTAGATTCCTATGCTACCTTACAGTCATGATGCTTTGCACCATAATAATGCAGGGGGACCGAGGCGTCTTACGCTTTTTACGTCAATGTTACGAGATTTCACTTATTCCCCTTCCCAACTCCTGGGAAGTAATCGGACGTCTGTTTCCTCTGGAACCAAGAACGTCTTGCCTACTTTTCTTATGTAGCTCATTGTATGATCTTGAATCTAGCTGGGACCTCTCCCTTCATCGAATCCATTCGCACACTGCAACCTGGTATCGAAAAGATCAAGAGTGCTCATACTGGCATCAATACGATCTTCCCGAAAAGTGAGCCCACGACTAGAAAGAATGCAAAAGTATTGCTCCCTGCAAAGCTGAATTTACGACCTTATCTTCAAGTTATTTTTCAGTATCGAACCGCTCGGGATCCAGAGTTAATTGATTGCTCTTCAAACCGGAGATCATACCGTTGTATGAGACCTGCGCT
Organism: Marasmius fiardii PR-910; assembly: GCA_014904975.1. Taxonomy (NCBI): domain Eukaryota; kingdom Fungi; phylum Basidiomycota; class Agaricomycetes; order Agaricales; family Marasmiaceae; genus Marasmius; species Marasmius fiardii. Next base: position 8,226 of record MU128213.1, read on the forward strand.
CTAGCCAACTGAGCCGAGGAAGCCGTATAGATACGTCAGGTTGATGGTTCCCCTCAGCTTCCAAGGCGATACCCTCCATTCGAAACTACTCATCACGAAAGGTTCACAATGATTTTCTGTTCGACCTCTGCCAGTGAGTCGTTCAGAGCGCTTTCACCCCTCCCAAAGAATGTTGATGCCAACTTCTCTAGACGAAAGATATATCGATTTTTCACCCGTCTCAACAAGGCATGGCGAATTTTATTCATGGAAATGGTCCTCGGATAGCTTTCTATCTGACAAGTCAGGTGGTATATTCCGTTTGGATAGAAAAAAGGAGCGGCAGTAGCGATAAGGAAGAACTTGTTCGCCGGGATCGGATGTCATGCTACGAACGCATCGAGCGTGCTTTCAATGTTGAAATGATCGACCTCAATTGGCGGTAGTGATAGTCAGGCTAGTGCCAGCGGCCTCGGAGAAGGGAAGAAAGGGACGATATTTTGGGATACTATAGGTGTGCTTGGAAGCAAAGCGTAGAAAAAGATAGTAAGCAATCTGTACCATGTAGAGAAACGCACCGACAACCTCCTTTGAAGTCTATCCCTTCGACTGAACTCACCACTCTGGACCCAGCATTGATGAGTCGGAGAATCTTCTCTGCTAGACGCCGTAATCTGATGATGGCTCTGATTCCATAGGGTTAGATGAAATTAAATAGGACGAGTCCAGGCGGTAGATGAAGCGGGGGAATGCTTTCCGTATTTGGAGGTTACATCCAACATCTCCTCCCTTGTTCCTCAGCTACAATCTTCCGACTCCCTTGCACTCTCCACCACACTTGTAGCCTGATTCTTAATACCCATCAACCGGGGGATACATCAGAGGATTGATTCGTGGGAAAATCAGTACCCCGTCCCTGCACAGCTGGCTGTGAATACGATTTGGAACTAAAATAGTGGCCAAAAAATATAATGCCTTACCTTGCCCAGCACAAAAACAACTTAAATTCTGCTGGAAGATAGATCACAAGCTGGTAAGATATTTGGGCAGTTTACTGCTCCTAAACATATTAAATACTTGGCTGTAAAACACAATACATATATTCAAAAATCCAAAAATCCATAGAGTCCAAAAAGAATATTTGGAAACATTCAGGAAAAATCCAGCATCCTAAACATGATAGATATTTGGACAGTTATTTTGAACTTTTCTGATCCTGGTTCAAAATATCCTAAAGTTTTGTGGCTTTAAGTGTTACCTGCTGTGGTTGCACTCAAACAGGCCTTACTGAAATAGATGAAATATTTTCAACAGAGATCAGAAATATTCAAAATAAATGCTTCTCTGAAAACTTAGCATATTTACGATGCTGGAGTATTTCCTGGATGCTTCCAAATATTTTGCCCTTTTGGACTCTATGGATATCTGGATTTCTGAATATATGTAGTGTTTTGTAACAGTGGTAAAATGCTCAAATATCTTACTGGTTTGTGATATATTTTCTAGTAGGATTTGTGTTTTTTTTTTTTGTTGGGAAAAGTATGACATCATATTTATAAGCCACTATTTTGACCTCAAATAGCATTCACTGCCAGCTGTGGTGATGGCGCCTGTTTTAGCGCTTTTTGCCCTTGCAACGCAATCAGCGTTGTTTACACCTGGTTCTCCTTCATTTATAGTTATTCCCACCCCTTCGAGGTATCATACATAAAAATTGGAATGATACAGAGAAGTAATAATCTTCTGAGCATTGGAAGACATGATCAGAGGATGTTTTGATTGCGTCATCACTTTTTATCTCCAGATGTCAAACTCCGGTCCATCTCACCTGATGCATTTGTGAGATTAGGGTTAGACTGACCTAACCCTAACAAATTACCCGCGAT
>MU128214.1:0-10080 GCA_014904975.1 Marasmius fiardii PR-910
CCCGTAAGCCATGCAAAGAGAGGTGGCATGCTTCCAAAGGAGAAAGGGACGGCGAAACAGAGTGCGATGTATCGAGAGGTAAACGCTGTTGGTTCAAGAGCACCTGGAGAAATACACGGTACGGATGTTTTTGTAAAGCCCCAAGGTTACGCGAAAGATCATTGGCTCACCTTCGACTAGGAAACAGGTGCCTGCGATTAATAAACAAATAGCATTACACAAAGAGTAGGCTCCGTATTTGTCTCCGAGCCATGAAACAGTGACGGTAACTGCAAAGGCAATGGCGTAGGGTGGAACCGTAAACAGTTGGGCTTCAAGGCCATGGTAGCCGAGGCCAGTAACAATAGTAGGTGCAAATAGTGAAATGCTAGAGAAAGGGACAGAGACACAGATCATACTGGTAGAAGTTAACGCCATGGTCAGTGGAAGGGGTCGTGGGTGAAAAAAAGAAGTAACTTACATCCAATAATGGATATACAACCTCCAATCAAGCAAAGTCTCCTTGCTGTCCTTCCATGTTATTTTATCATGACCCAATGAAGCGACACCTTTGAGTCTCGTTACTACTATGTCCTTCTCTGTGGCGCTGAGCCATCGGGCAACTTCCGGGAAGTCAGGGAAGAAGAAAAAGATGATCACGGCCAAGATGCATGATGGGACGCCTTCGATGAAGAACAACCACCTCCACGCTTGTAAACCTTGAATGCCGTTCATTTTTCCTATTGCAAAGGCGATGGTACCACCGAATGCCCCTGCAAGGGTTGCACATGTTTGGATGAGAGCTACACGTACGGCGCGTTCTTCTGGCCTATACCTGCAAGAAGACCCATCAAGGACAACGAAAGATCGGGAAAGTGATGACTTACCACAAGGTCAAAAAGTAGACAAGTCCCGGAAACAAACCTGCTTCGAACACGCCCAATAGAAACCTCACAGCTGTTAACTGAGCAAAATTACGGATGGCACCCAGACAAATCGTCATGGCACCCCAGCCAAACATCAGAAACGCGATCCAACGACTTGGGCGAAACTTTTGTAGCAAAACATTGGAGGGCGTTTCGAAAAGAATATAAGAGATGAAGAAGACCATCAGGGCGTTATTGAAATCGGCGTCTGAAGCATGTATGGTTTGTTGGAGGGAGGTGCCGACGTCGCTGTTGAGAACTTTCGCATTACCCTGACAAGATTGGGGGAAATAAGCAGTGGTCGGTAAGTGCCTAATCGAGATACTTACAATATTAGAACGATCCAAGAAGCAAATAAGGTAAGCGAGCATTGCAGCGGGGATGATACGGACGTCGATACGGCGTAAAAGCCTGTATGAGAGGTTGTATGACCAGTCGTTCGGCGAAACAGGAAGAAATGAAGGGCTGACCGTTTCTCAAACTTCGGGGGTTGCGAACATGAGCTCTCCGACTCTTTCTCAGAGCCTACTTCCGCTGATTCCACCTTTCCTAGATCTTCATCCGCCGTTTGTAGTCTCACTGGCAACATAGATAGATATGTGCAATTTGGCTGGGAGGACAAGAGGACAGAGCAAAAACTCAGTGGCTAGTCATAGGGCTAGGATATAACCTTGGCGAGTGTTCGACCAGGTGACTAGATACAGTAGTCACCAGCCCTCGAATAAGGTACCGTCTGCGATACCCTGTGAAGTAACTTCCTGCATTCCGTCCATAATTTCGCACAACGGTGAATGGGTTGGAGGAATAGGTAATGAAGATTGGAGTGCCTCGGTCAGATGGGCGGAATGGGCGGGACGAGACGGGTTGGGTCTCGAACTCAATGGAGTGTCGGGACAGATAGTAGGTAAGAAAAGACAAGGATCCAGAAGGACCCTGGGGATTTTCACAGGCTGTTATTTGTATAGCGCTAATTATAGCCCAATAAGCTGTCGAGAATAAACATTCGTCTGAAGCCAACCGAAATCGCAAGGTCGTCATCGACTGAAATGAGATGTAATGGAGTGAGGTAACAAGGCTGGGGTCGGCTTTCGGTGTCAACGAGGAGGTAATAATACAAAGGTGACGATGAAAACTGTCGTTGGATGAGGGTCGCTACTCGGACTAAACAAAATGCTGCACAGGGACGGAAAATGATCGTTTCCTGTGAGAGCAGTTCCGCGAGACATGAGTAAGACATTGAGGCCACCGAAGGGAGAACAAACTTGTATTATTAGGGAACCGTGAAAGAGCTACGAATCAGGGTAATCCACCCTCCAGTTCGGAGAGCAGTCCAATCCCTGGTTCTCAGCTGACTTTCGAAAGGGCCTCCGTACACGTTTTCCATTCCTCTACCTCACCAGTCAACTGCTGAATGCTCTCCTCCAGCTGCTCCACGTATAGCGTCCTCCGTTGCCTGTACCTGCGGGAAGCGTACATATTGCTAAAACGCTGGCGCGTAACTCGCTGTTGGTCGGTTGCGTGTGGTGAGAGTGGTTCCAGCTCTTCTTCCGAGGAGCTCTCCTCTTCCTCCTCCTCCTTTCGAATTATCGCGTCTAATACTGTTTCTTTCTTCCCCGCGGCTGTGGTCTCCTCTAATCGTTTTGAGAAGACACGGACTGGTCGCGCGTCATGTTGTTGATTACGTTCTTCGGCATTTTGAAGAACCCTCGCTGTCGCGTTCCATTTTTCCTTCTCAGTAGCCAACTGCTCAACTGAATTCTGCAGTTGTGCCACGTACTCCTCCTCCAGCTGCCGGTTCCTACGAGCGGCTATTCTATTAAGGGAAAGCTGATAATCGACTCTTTGTTGGTCCGTCGCATCGGGTGAGAGCTCTGGAAGTGTATCAACTTCCTTGTCAAGACCACAAGTGGAGAGGTTATTTATTCGCGAAGATGGAAGATAGAGATGGGCGTTATCAGATGACGCTTGTTCGCGGGGAAGTCGATGCGTGGGAGTAGTAGATGTATCTTGGATGGGAGGAAGATGTATTTGAGGGTTACGCGACGATTCGCTCGATGCGCCTGTAGTCTGGATGCTGGGAGACATGGTGTAGCGGATAGAAGTTATGAACGAGTTGAAGAAAGGAACAAGACCATGAAACCCCGTATTTAAAGGTGGATCAGCGAAAGGCCTAGGGTGGAAACCGTAGTGAGAAGCACCGCCAAAGCACCGCAGTCGAGTCAGAGGATTGTCACTGGGTCAATGCACCGTTTTCCGAATGAAAACTCACAGATTGACGGCACAGTTGGCAGTCTTCCGGGAAAAAAAGAATTGAAGTTAGGCTGCCATACCGAGGAGCCGTGCCCTTTCAGATTTGGAAGAGCTCGGAAAGCGGGGTGGTAGTACAGTGACGCGATAGGTGTGGCAGTGCAGTATTTCCAGCAGTAGTCTCGGAGTACGGGGCTCGTTTGAGCGTTTTCACTATCAATTGCCCACAAACCTAAAATGATGGTTCATGATTCCTCAGTATACCTATATCTACTGCCAATCTCTTATCTCCCGATGCACAAAGGCCAAGTCGTAAGATGCTATCGGAGGGAGTTTATGAACATCTCGTTAAGTTGCCTAAAAAGGACGAATAACGCTCAGATTGACAGGCTACCCCGCAAGCGCCAGGACTGCAAGCCCTCAAATTCTCAAAGGAAGCGCGGCATTGACGAGAATGTTGCTGGGAATGAAAGCTTTTGAGCGATGTCCGAAATTCTACTCATGTTCATACCAACAGCTTACAAGCGAGTACGGGCAGTGACCACTACCACCCAGTGAGACCAGAAGTGCTGTTTTATTGATCGAAGGGTGTGAGGTGAAGGCAGAACAGATGACGGAATTCGGCGATAGACAAGTAGATGGTGGCAGAGAAGAGGTTTCTAGACGTGATCATGATTGATATGATAAAATTGAAGATGATGAAACTGCAAGTGGAATGCATGTGGTCGTAAAAGTACAAATCCAGGTTACGATGACAAAGGCGTGAGTAAGCAATGAGCTAGAAGGTTACCAATTCCAATCATCGTCCTCGTCGTCTACTTTCGGGGTAGTGTTTTGCGAAGGAGGAGACACGGGAACCAAGGCGGGGGAAGTAGATATAGGAGGGACTGCCTCATCTAGTATGGAAGGTGAAGGTGAAATGGTATTGGCATTGGTGTTAAGGTTGGGGCCGGGATTGGGGTTGGTTTTAGAGGGAGAGGGGGGAGGTTGTACATTGACGGCCTGAGAAAGCTGAGAGAGGAAAATGGAAGCACGTTTCGGTATAGCTATCGGTGATTTAGAGAGCCTAGGAGGGGGCACCTGAAGGTTAATAAAAAGGCTATGAACAGTACAGGTAACTTACGCGTCCCATTTCTTTGACCAACTACTGTCTTCACGGGATAAAACAGGGAGAGACATTCGTTTCCTAGATGGAACGCGCTGTAGTTCGGCGGGCGGTTTGGGTTTGCGGGGACGAAGATCTGATGGCGAGGGGTGAAGGTCGAGGGAGTTGGAACGTGTCTGGTCGTCACCGAAGTGAGCTTCGAACTCGCTGTTGGGAGAACAGAGGGGACTAGCACCGGTGTCGGTCACAATGAGAATGTCGTCTGGACGGCGTTTAGCGGACGCGACGGATGCATGGGAATCGGTGGAGGTAGAGGACTCAGTTGCGGACGAAGACACGCTGAGGGATGGTGTGTGAGGAAGGCCCAGGAGTTTGCCAGTATTGGTGACGAGTGAGTCGAGGTATGAAAGAGAAGCTGCGGTGTAGAGAGATGGGGAAGGAGACTCTGGATTGTAGGAAGCGCTCGGATGTGTTTTGGTATAGCTCCTCTCTACGATTCGTTCCCATTTCTTCTTGAGCTGCATTAGTTCTGCTTCATGTGCTGCCAGTTGAGTACGCAGGTCTAAACATTTCGATTCCTTCTGGGCAATAAACTGCAGCAGGTCCGCGTGTCTATATACGGTCAACGTCAAACGAGATTGACACCAATATTCCTCAACACTTACTTTTCAGCCAATGTAAGCGGTGTCGTGGGGCGAGTTTCTTTCGGTGTCCCACTCCACGAATTTCTTTTTGAGCTCCTCGGTCTGTCTGTGCCGCCTGTGTTGTAGGATATGGACGATTGTCTACGGACACTGACGGTGGGATCACGAAAGCTACTCGGTGCTGGTCGCGGACTCGCTGACGATGACAGCTGTCCTTCAAGAAGCTGTAATGGTTTGGGTACAATTAATGACTGTCGTTTTTTAGCCTTGTACATTAGAGGAGGGGCATAAGATGAAGTCGGTGGAGGAGATGAAAGCATAACTAGTGATTTGGTCGTCAAGCAAAAATGGTCGTCACTAAAGAGACGCCGGGTAGACGCGGCGAGTTCTAGCCTTCAGCCCCGGGAAAAAAGTTCATAGGTTCAACGCAAAAGTCTACTCTACAATTCAGTGTTTTGACCCCCCTGCTGCATCTACCTTCTCTGCCTCTGCAATAAAGTTTTTGATACTGGCAATCCAGGTCGTTAGTTAATCCGTAGTGCTTCTCATACACTCGTTGCGACACGTACAATTGTTCTTCCTCGCTGTGAATAAAATTTTGTGAGTGAGCGTTGTCAGAAATGAGGGATTTTTCACTCACCTAGTACCAGCGTTGATAGGTATAGCTTCCTTGATCTTCTCAATCGTTGAAGGAGGCTCAGCCTTCTTAGAGCTGGATCCGCGAGTGGCGAGGAAGGCTCCTCCAAAAGCAGTGCCTAGCACACTCAAGGCGAGGTATTCGTTTTTGATTGCGCGTCCGAGGATTTGGCTGAAAATCTCAGTGGGGATGTAAGGAAAGAGACGAAGAACGTACTAGGACATTATTCTATGGTCGTGGTCGTGGTGAAGGGCGAATTTCCGGGGTTTTCCGGGTACCTTGATTGAGCGGCTCTAGCGAGCGCTTAGGTTGAAGTTCACCCGACGCCTCTCCAGACATACTAACATATTCATATTTCTTCTCGAGCGGGATATCAGTATTTGGGACGATGGTGCTTACTGAAGGACCTTAATACGTCAGTACGCCATCATTTTCTTGCAAACTAGACTCTCCTCCTCTCTTCGAACGTGCTCCGCGACAGAGACAGCCATGTAAATTCCAAATCCCATCGTACTATCAGGTAACTTTCACGATTTACGTGGGTCGGAAGGTAAAGAGAGATCAAGGAGCAAAGCACGCAGACAGTGTAAAAAGAAATATCTGTATGTAAACTACGCATGGGCAAATACATAGATCACACGACAGTACCAGCGTTGGATGCGATACGCGGCCATAAATCCGCCTGGCAGTAGAAGGAATCAGTTATAAGGTCACATCTGTCTTTGTGGCAAGGGGAATGGGAGACGGAAGATCGACAAAAGAAACGCACGCATTCTTTTGCAACAGGACCAGTGATAGCTGAGCCTTTCATTTCTCCTTTGGGGTTGACAATGACGCCGGCATTATCCTGTATGGCAAAGGCGTCAAGTGAGTTAGTAGGAACAGAGAAGGTACTGGGAAGGACTAACCTCGAAGTAGAGGAACACACCATCTCTTCGACGCCATGCTTTTCTTTGACGGACAACTACAGCGGGCATAGCTATTGGAGACTAAGCAGTCGGTTTTCGTCTTCATACAGAGAAAAAAGCAAAGCGCACTCTTCTTCCTCAATTCGGGCTTTCCTTTCTTCACCGACGCAACAACCATGTCACCCACACCAGCATCAGGTAGACGGTTCAGACGAGCACCGAAACCAAAGGGTTCAATGATGTAGAGGGATTTAGCGCCACTGTTGTCAGCGCAGTTGAGAACTGCACCTGTGGGCAGACCGAGGGTGAGGCGGAACTTGTTTCCAGCGCCTCCAGCTGATAAGTGGAGAAAGAACGAGGCATAATGGCAGTAGGGTCATCATTTGGAAGGTTGCGAGGAAATGATTCAGATATGAAGAGGTATTCATTGACGACGTATCCAAATGAGATTGTCCATTTCGATTCCAAGATGTGAAAGCAAGAGAGTCGATAATTGAGAAAAGAGATTTAACAAATGATCGTCAGTAAATTATGAAGGATTGAACGAGGTCAAGCTTACAAGGTTTTGACATTGTTGAGGACAAGGCAGAGGACGGTGACGAGGTGGAAGATTCGAGTGTGTGTACAGGTGGGAATTAGAGTTTTGTGCCGGTGCTCGGCATGTGGGTGGATTGAGGAGCTGTATAGTTTGTCGGCGATTGCCGGTCTTCTGAACATTTCGCACATGGTTTACTGTTTTGCACATCGGACACTAGGCTGTACGTGCTGGTATGGGAACCATAGGTTTAGCTAAGATCCAGCTCGTTATCGGCGCATTGAAAGGCGACCTCGAGCTCTGAGATTAGGAGGCAGTAGTTTCCAACTCTTCCCTCAGTGAGCGGCATGAGTCTTTAACTTGGTGTCAGAAAGTGAATTTTTTTACACTTAGACCATGCAATGCTTGTGCAATTCGTTTTGAGCAGGATCAAATACCCAACTCCCTCTCAATCTAATCCTGATGCAAGTAATCAGTAATCCACTCCAAATAAAGGCCCGGACCGGGAGAGCTAGAAATCATCGAGTCTCGACCATTTCACCGAGCCGGTTTACCCCGAGCCATCGCGCTCTTGCCGCTCAAACTGCAACAAAAACGAGTCCTTCCGACTTTGCCCAAACCATGATGCGCCCCGTCGTTGCCAACGTTCTTCGAGCGGCTGCTCGTCCTTCTCTTACAGCTACAAATGTCAATCGTTCAGCTCTCGTTTTCACACGTCAGGCTCACGCGCACCAAGAGACCTTTGAACAATTTTCCGATCGTTATGTCAAGTTTTTCCAAAACGCGGAGGACCTTTTTGAAGTCCAGAGAGGGTTGAATAACTGCTTTGCGCATGACCTTGTACCCTCGCCGGAAGTTGTAGAGGCAGCTGTGAGAGCTGCGAGAAGGGTTAATGATTATTCGACGGCTGTGAGGATTTTTGAGGGGATTAAGGAGAAGGTAGAGAATATCTCGCAGTATCAGGCATATCTGCAGCAGTTGAAAGGACTTCGAGAAGAACTTGGTGAGTGTAAATTCGTTTTGGATCCCTCAGTTACATCTTCTGACCTCTGGTGGATTACAGGAATCTCTACCAAGGAAGAGCTCTTCTCAAATTCGTCATAAACACTGGGTAGTGGTGTGGTATGTCTGAGCCGTCTACTTTGTCTCAAAACACGTCCTAAGGTTAACTTCGCAGAGAGTAAAATTATTACATTGAAGAATTTGAACGTTTCCTTTTTCGATTGTGATTAGGGGTGAAATTAACGAACATTGGGGCCGAACCAGAATCTCCTAGGCAGTACGGGTATCCATTTGAACTGCGGCTTTGCGAATTGACGAGGATGCAACGCTACGAAAGGGAATCCAACTCCCATTCATGATGTAGAGACCGCGATCCCTACTGCTCCCCAGAAGTTTAGCTTTGTTTACCTCGGTTGACGCTGCTCGATCATTGTTTGTGTTTACTGACGGCACATACGTTCCTTCCTCTCGTCAGTGCGACCTGGTTCCAGTGGATTAGGGCCTTCAGAGATGGCATGACTAGCGCTGAAATGACACTTTGCTGTCAAGCCTTCTGTTTGATTCCTCTGTTTTTTTGTTGAGAGTGTCACCTTGCTGAATGCTTTTTGTAAACCACATACTGTTTCAATTTGCTCGATGAAACACCCCTCGGCATGATAAGAGTCCTTCACCTCATCTGCAACTTCCATTTAGAATTCTACTATATGCAAATATACTTTTCCTTACCACAGTTCTGGACATTTGCCTTCTCACGTTGCCTCTACTTTCTGAAAAAAACAACAACAGCTAGCTAGTAGAATAGGTATAAAAACCCTGTAATTGATCCTTAAGAGTAATCATTCCAACTTTCTCCCCACTTCTCTTCTCTCAGTCTGCAAAATAATCAACAGCTGCACCAGATAGGCTGCTGTCAACTCCATGCCAAACAACATCTCCAAACTCTGGAGATGTTATGGAGTTGACTTATATGGAGTTCACTATGGAATTGGTATAGGGTTTGTACATTTACCCAGTTAGTCTCTTTTCTTACTTGTATCACATGATTCTTGCCCTATTGCTTCCAATTTCATATGACTTGTTATCTTGTACATCAGCAAAAACCAGAGTCAGATATACTCCCTGTATATCCTATGTCACAAGTCAAAACAACCTACACTGGTCACAGTAGTTTCTGACCAAGTATATAACCTCAGATGGTATGATTATATAACCCAAAACCTGTAGGCAGTGGTCTTGTAGATCATAGCTGGTAGCATAGGTCATAGCAAGTTGTTATAGTGGGTTGCCAATAATATGACACATAGTAAGGAACATATCATATATTGTGGTTTGTAGCAAGTTGTGTATGTCATTATGGGTCATGGGCAGAATGAAAGGTAGCATATGTTATTGCAAGTATAAAGAAATATGTTGTGTTAATGTGACTTTTTCACAAACCTGCTAATATACTGTGGTGAAGCACCAGTAGTGAACACACAAAGACTGGAGCTGAGGCTCAACAGTCGATAACTAGTCCCAAGACAAAGACGATCAATACAACCCAGTATCCTACAGAGTACAAATATGCACCTAGTCCCAAGACAGAGAGGTCAAGATGGGGGGCTAGGTGACAAGTCGACCTATATATAGTACTTGGCATGTGACCTATGATGTCATGACCTGGTATCATATGGAAACTGATAGAACGTAGCAGAAAGCAACAGAACACAGTGAAATAAGATAGAATCAAAAGATGAAACAGGAATAATGTTGTGTATTATAGTGAAAGGAAAAGAGACCATAGGAAAATAAAGAGAATAGTACACACTTTGTGACATTACCCCCCTTCTAAGACCATTGTCCTTGATGGTTATTGCTTTGACTTTTTCTTTTTCTTCTTTGGTGCCGATATATCCAACTCCTCCACAGTGTCTGGATGCTCAGCATGGAACTCCTCCACCAGTTCCTGAGCATTCCTCACATTTTCTGCCAGCTCCCAGGAGATGTGCCCTTCATCCCAGCCTTCCCACTCTACCTCATACTGTAACTTTCCTCAGTGAATCCTACTATTGAGAATTTTCTCCATATCTTTTTTTTTTTTTTTGTGGTCCTGATGAT
>MU128215.1:0-10080 GCA_014904975.1 Marasmius fiardii PR-910
TCAGGATGTGGCAAATTTGGTTTATATTGGGTACTTAGCGTTACTGTCATTACACCGTAACCTGCCTCATCCCTACCCTAACCTTCAGAATGGATTTCAGGCTCATCATCCTGCACATCACGGTGATGTAATCATGTCGGCCCACAGCTATGATGCTATGCTCCAGATGGTCTCGACAATGTTTGGTACAGCATTGCAGATGGTGGGGGGTAGGAGCAATGGTGGTGGTTATAAGTCAAGGCGTTTTAACTTTGATCAGCCTCGAGGCAGTGGAGGCAGGATATCACAAGGACGTACAGGATATCTCCGAGGTGGTTGTGGCCGTGGCCGCGGCAGTTTCGGCAATGTTGGAAACCGTTCCCACACTCAATTACCTTTGGTAATCAACCGCATGTCTGCGCTGGATGTTGGCCCCCTCAAAAAGAAGAAGAAGAATCGTCGGGCTAGTCAAGGTGGCAAGAAGGTCATGGATTTGGAGGTTGAGAAGGACAAAGGAGAGGGAGAAGGGGAAGATGAGAAGATGATGCAGGTGGATGATGAGAATTGGAAGCTGTATGAGAGAGAGAGAGTGGCGACGATGATGAGAATGATTGTGAAGGACAAGCGGCTGGGTTCGTTGAGAACAACTCGGTTGCCCCCGCTTACTATGGTTGAGCAAGTTTTCATTTTACTATTAGTTTCTACTGGGTCTGATTGCTCAGGTCCTCTCTTTTAAAAATACTTTGTATTTTGGAGGGCAAATGTAAGGTCCATCGCAATCCAGACTCTTAGTTTACATAAGCAGGCTAGATAGAGTATAAATACCTGGACCCTGTGTATTTAGACTCTGTTCGTTCTTGTATTGATTACTTCGACACTTACTCTCTCATCTCAAAGAACTCGATCCTCAAGAACACCTCACGCAAGGCTTCGTCGACTCTTCAAGTACACGCAAGCCTTACAAACAGTTACAGCAGAATAATCTATACCTCCAACCCAAGAAATGTGAGTTTGAGAAAAGAGAGGTGGAATACCTGGGTTTGTTGATAAGCGAGGGGAGAATATGTATGGACCCAGTGAAGGTAGCTGCAGTATGAGATTGGGCAACACCGAAGTCAATACATGACGTCCATGGTTTCTTAGGATTCGCCAATTTCTACAGACACTTCATCCAGAATTTCTCGAGAATCGCATGCCCGCTCAATGACCTAACGTGCAAGGATGTCCAGTTTGAGTGGGGAACACAGCAACAGGCAGCATTTGAAGAACTACAGACGGCATTCATCTCAGTGCCTATTCTTGCCCTATAGAATCCAGATAAACTGACTCGGATAGGAGTGGACGCCTCTGGTTATGCTACAGGGGGAGCCCTTATGCAGCAGCAGGAGGACAGTACATGGCACCCAGTGGCATATCGCTCAGCTTTGATGCAACCGGCAGTGAGGAACTATCAGATCTATGACAGGGAAATGTTGGCAATTATAGAGGTCCTGAAGGACTGGTGCTATTCCTTAGAGGGTCTCCATGATGAGTTTGAAATCATCTCTGACCATAGTAACTTGGAATACTGGCAAACCACACAGGATCTCACATGACGCCAAGCTCGCTGGTCCCTCTACTTATCTTGGTTCAACTTCTGGCTGGTTCACCATGCAGGGAAAAGTAACACTCAGGCCAACACACTACTGTGGATGTATCACTGTGTCCAAGATCACAAGGACAATCAGCAACAGATCATACTTTCACCTGACCGGTTTCACAGGATAGCTGCTTTCACCCTGGTCAATCCATTGGAGGGGCGGATTCATCGAGCATCAGAGAGAGAAGTGGAAGTACTGGAAGGACTGAGAAAGCTGAAGGAGGGAGGCCTGAAGAGGTTAGCAAACAGATTACCAGAATGGGAGGAGGATGATGTTTGGTGTACCATCACGGCAGAGTTTACATACCCCCAGATAAGGAGTTGCGACAAGATGTGCTTTGGCAGTGTCATGATTCCCCATCGGCAGGACACCCAGGACTCCATGTGACTCACGACCTGGTGACATCTTACTTCTGGTGGCCAATGATACAGTCATTTACTGAGAAGTATGTGGAAGGCTGCAACACCTGTGCACAGAAGAAACTACAGTGACATCCACAGGCAGTGACTCACCCACTAGACATACTGACAGGGATTTGGGAAGAGGTAGGAGTAGATTTGATCACTCAGTTGCCAAAGTCAGATGGGTACAATGCCATTTTGGTTTGCACAGACTTATTCAGCAAGCAGATTCATGCTATCCCCTGCATGACCAGCATCACCATGGAAGAAGTAGTGGACCTCTATTATCGAGAGATCTTCTGACTTCATGGGCTACCATTATGCTTTGTGTCAGATTGCAGTCCCCAGTTTGCAGCGATGGTTATGAGGAAGCTCCTCAAGCAACTGGGTATCAAGAACAATTTGATGTCTGGATATTACCCACAAGCAAATGGACAGACAGAGCAGGCCAACCAAGAGGTGGAGAAGTACCTTCAGCTATATGTAGGAAGGAGGCAGACAGATTGGGCAAAACATCTTCCAATGGCAGAGTTCATTATCAACTCCAAGACCCACTCTGCACATGATCTCTCTCCATTTGAGGCAGTATACAGATATCAGCCCCTATTCAACATCTCAGTGGGACAGCATGCAGGATGGAAGGACGTGGATGAGCGAATTGAAGTTTTGAAGGAATTGTGGAAGAACACCCAAGCCACCTTGGAGACGGTGAAGAAGGAGCAGAAGGCAGCATATGAGAGGGGGAAGAAGGAAGCTCATGTGTTCAAGGTTGGAGAATATGTATGGTTGGATGCCAAAGATATTGACCTGAAGACACCAAGTCGCAAGCTTTCAGATCGACAGTTATAACCGTTTGAAGTATTGGAACGCATAGGAGATCTGGACTACAGTTTGAAGCTTCCTTGGGGGCGACATTGAATCCATCCAGTCTTCCACGTTGATAAACTTTATCCCTGGCACAGCAACGACATCAATAGAGAACGTCCATCGCAACCTGGACCGATAGAGTTGGAGGAGGACAGAGCGGTAGGGGAGTATGACATGGAGAAAATCCTCAACAGTAGGATTCACAGAGGAAAATTACAATACGAGGTAAAGTGGAAAGGCTGGGATGAAGGACATATCTCCTGGGAGCTGGCAGAAAATGTGGCAAACGCTCAGGAACTAGTGGAGGAGTTCCATGCAGAGCACCCAGACACTGTGGGGGAGTCAGACATACCAGTACTGAAGAAGAAGAAAAAGAGAAAGTCAAAGCAATAACCATCGAGGACAATGGTCTTAGAAGGGGGGTAATGTCACAAAGTGCGTACTATTTTCCTTTTACCTTCCTACAGTCTCTTTTCCTTTTACTATTATACATGACATCATTCTGGTTTCACCTCTGGGTCCCATCTTTTATCGTTATTCCACTGTGTTCCATCCTTTTCCGCTATGTTCTATTGGTTTCCATACGATACAGGTCATGACATCATAGGTCACATGCCAAGTAGTATATATAGGTCAACTTGTCACCTAGTCCCCCATCTTGACCTGTTTGTCTTGGGACTAGGTGCGTATTTGTACTCTGTAGAATACTGGGCAGTATTGATCATCTTTGTCTTGGGACTAGTTATCGACTGTCAAGCCTTAGCTCCAGTCTCTGTGTGTTCACTACCAGCACTTCACCACAAATAGCCATTGAGTGAGACCACAGTCAATCAGCTAAGAGTGGATCTCCAAAGAATAGAGCATAACTGCAGTCTATCCTTTTGTTGACAACAATACCTTGCAGTTCACACGGAATGCAGGTAGATACAAATGGATTGGAAAAGATTAATTTCTACAGTATACTACTGGGCCTTCTATACAAGTATATGACAGTATGAGTCAATCAAGTCAGAGCAAATCAGTAGGCCGAGTACAAGTCACTTAACCAACTGAAATCAACAGATCCATGATCTTTGAGTCAAGACAAGGGATTCACTTTCTGATATCCATCACAGATGTAGAGAGAAGTCACACCCCCTACCCCACTCAATTACTTTCTATGGGAGTAATATTGAATAATGCTTCAGGAGGTGTGCTTCCTGGAGAAAGGTTGACACTTTTGACATGGATCTAACATCTGATTGGGGTATAGAACACAATGAGAACAGTAGGTCAAATACTCACCAATTTGACATTATGGCAATTCAAAGGATTATCTTTAGGCTGGGAGTCGGGACCCATGCCACATGTCTGTTGTTGGAGGTGATACTGGTTTTCAAAGCAGCGTCCCTGTGACCCAATGTCTGCCTTCCCTCTCTGCCTTTCAACTGCATGCACATATAATAGTTTGTTATCTGACATAAAAAGGGGTCATTCCAACAGAGTTATTACTGATTCTATAGTGATTTAAATCTCCCTGGCATAGGGCATGTGGTGAAAAGGAAGAATGAAATCCCCCCGAGAAAATATAATTACACACTGAGTGCAGGGCTCTGAAACTGTTAAGGTTGGTATTTCTGGGAGTGTGTCTACCCTCTCCTTTATGAGATTCACAGTGCTGGTGACTGTAGTACTATCTCTCCACTTTCATTGTACTCTTGGGTTCTCATTGACTTACCTTCTACTACATCCCTCATCTACAACCTCATTCAAAGTTATGGATGCCAGTTCAACCCAGGTTGATGGGAGCTCTGCTTCATTTTGTAGAATACCTTCCCAGGTTTGCTTGACCAGACCTTGCATTAGTGCTTTTCCTCATATCTGGGATCTGTCATTCTACAATAATCACTACTTATCCAAACCTAAGCAAAAGTATATCTCAAGAAGGCACTTAAGGTAGTTTGTCTGCAATGTAATGAACATTGAGATCCACAAAGGTGTCTTCATATGTGCATCCTCTCTCATCTCAGCAATGAGTAAATATGATTTCACCAAATTCAGAATTTTCCTGCATGTGTTTCTGTTCAGTTGCAAGTGTTGAAGTATTTGCTGCAGTCACTCAGCAACAATATTTCAATACTTTGTATCTATTGTAACATGAACACTGATCAAATAGAAATGTAATTACTTGGGTTAAAAAGCCAATTTCACTTGTTCAATGTGAGGTTTGCCGCTTGCTTTTTCTCCTCCATGCTCTCATTGCCTGATCACAGGCTCTCCAAGGCACATATGCTCGAACATGAGTGTTCCTTGCCTGAACACAGGCAACAGTTCTTACCTTTTTCCATCTGCCTGAACACAGACAGTGCTTGGTTGAGGACATGATGAGGAGAGTGACTTCATTGGTTACCCTCTCTCTCCCTCACTGCCTCTTAGTTACATTGGTAGCTTATCTCTGTTTTTCTTTGTTCCTTCACAACTTGTCTGTTCTCTCTGTTGTCTTTTAAATTGAAATATGAATTTGTCAATTCCATCATCATTGCCTATGACTCAACATGAGGAACAAATGATTAGGATCAATCTACTGCTCAACTTCCTCCCAAAGGAGAAGACAACATTTGAAGCACACCTGGGAGGTTGTCAAATCCTCCCACTGACCTTAACTTTGACAGTGGACTTGTCTCAAAACTCAAGTGCACAGTTGAGAGCTACCAAGCTGGCAACTCAAGGGCTGCAACCCTGCATGCCATCACCATACTTCTCAACTCCTCAACTCCAGGTCTTGTGTGGACCCCAGATTCAACATCACTCTCCCCCTCAAAAATATTCTGTGACTCATCAACATTGATGAGCAAAAATCTAGGGCTCATGAATGAGGTGCAACAGCTACTGACACATCAAGTCGACAGCCCAATGTTGGCACAAGACTATCAGGGGATCCTGACAAAAGTCCATATCCCTCAGAGAAACAAAAGGGTAGAAACAATTGTGGAAGGAATGAATACATTGATGAAGATGGTAGTGAGGCCTCTATCTCTAGTGGAAAAATGAAAATCAATAAGCAACTCTTTCCTCCCAATAACAAGCACAAAATTAGAATTCCCATTGCAGATGTCCATAAGACCCATCAAATGGCATTGAATTACCGTCTCAACCCCAAGTACAGCAAATGGCTCATTACAAACTGTTTCAGCTGCCCCGATTTTCCTGACTCCGAGTGGACTAAGGTTATCAAAGGACTAAGCTTGCAACTTCAACTCTGTCTATGGGAGTATTAATGGAGCAAGAGTTAGTTGGAAAAAGGTCCAGAAACTCGGAGATGGAATCTCACTCCACCTTGAGGGGGAACCCAAAATCAGTAAGAAAGTCACCTCCAGTTCTCACTGGGGAAAGGCAATCGGTAAATGGAAGTCAGTCATGGTCTTTGCTTTCCCCCACAGGGGACCAGAACTTGATGCCTACCAAGACCACATCATGAGCTTATTCAAAACCATTGATGAAAGCACCCATGAGCAAATCAGCTCATGTCATCGAGAGTGGTAAAAAACTTGCTGGCTGAAATAGTAACCCTTGAGAGCAGAGAAGACAAATCTGCCATAGATAGAATGCTGGAAAGTGTCCAAACTGTTCAGGAAGATGTCAGTATATCCATGGAGTCTGCTCCAAATGTGAGAAAACTGGACATGCAGCCATAGACTGTTTGTCAGATGTTGGAGGAAGCACATTATGAAAGGCTTAAACCAGCCTGCTCAACTCCCCAGACATTGCCAAGGTTATGGCTGGGATGACTCCATGTCAGGATCCAGTATGACCATTTTTCACGCCTTGTCAGACTCACCACTACCAAACCCACCTGATAACAAGTTCAGAAATGAAGCTGTAAACTGCACTATTGCAACTCACCCTGATCTCTTCAAAATCATCACACCTGTTAAAGTAGACATTTTCAAGAGGCTGCTCTCCTCTCATCCTAACCAACCATTGGTTCAGTCAGTTTGCAAAGGCTTAAGACAAGGTTTTTGGCCTTGGGCGAACCCTCACTGCAACAAAGGTTATCTGCTAACCTATAATCATGGGTGGATGCCTCCATGTTCCCACCAAGAGCAGTGGTTTATACATTCTCAGCATGATGTAGAGATCTTCAAAGACCAGATTTGCTCCCAGGAATGTACAGCACACCCGTTCATGCTGTGCCTAAACCACATTCAGATAAATTTTGCCTCGTCATTAACCATAGTGCTGGTAAACGTTTGTTGAACTCTATGGATGCCTCACAAAGTGATTCTTGGTGCACCTTTAGACTCTATCATCCAACTCAGATCTGCTCTTCTCACTATAGGGTGAAACATGGTAAACATGTTGAGCTTCAGATGTGGAAAGTCAACATATCTGAAGCATATTGACTCCTTCCTATGCACCCATTGTGGCAAGCCAAACAGATTGTAACATCTGGTTTGCTGACTGTTGACAAGCTCAAATCAAACAAGTCCTGCTTGCTAGTATGGAATGTTGACTGCAACAACAATTTTGGAGGGTGAGCTTCAGTGAAATTATTCATAACTTTCAATGTGTGTGTAAGCTGGATGGCTAGAAATGTCAGAGGCACTGAGAACTTCCTAATATACATGGACAATGACTTTATTTTTCACCCAAATAATGACTTTGATTTCTACACACCTCATAATGAATTCTATCCATCCCCTATGACGAGAATCCTCCAACTCTATGATGATCTCAGAATTCCACACTCAAAAAAAAGGTGGTTCATGGTCTTCATATGGTAGTGATTGGATTCTTAATCAACCCAAACATGATAACAGCTGAAATGCCACTAGATTTGAAGACAGAACTTGTACCACGTGTTGCTTAAGCCAGGTCTTTGTCATATGTATCGGCAGATGAGAGGGAAAAGCAACATGCTTGCTAAGGTGTTAGTCAACCAAGCTATTCGATGAGAACTTTTGTGGCTAGCAGATCATCTTGAATCATCAAGTGGGTGTACTTTTTTGACAAGTACAATTGGATGTTGCATGATGCAGACCTCACATTCTACTGTGACACTTCCTCTGTGGGAATGGGTTGCTGGGTACCTGAGTGGAAGCTAGGCCTCTTTTGCCCAATTCCCTCCAATATTGCAGACATGTCAATTTTCTTTTTTGAAACCCTCTGCATCTGCTCCACACTCCCATTCTTTGCTAAGGAAGCTTGGCAAGTATCATCTCCTCTGCACACCATAGCCATATTCACTGATAACCAAAATTCTGTCAATACTTTCAACTCCCTAAAAACCAATCCTGACTACAACAATATTCTTATTTCAGCTGTTAACACTCTTCTCCATGATAATCTCAACTTACGGGTTCTCCATATCCCTAGCAAAGAGAACATTGTAGCTGACGCCATCTCATGCAAGAAGTTTGATTATGTGCACAACTTATTTCCAGAGATAATCATCATACCTTTTAAACCCCCTCAGGATTTGTGGGGGGTTTGAAAAAATAAGCTTCAAAATTTTGCTAACTCTCGACAGCCCTGACAGGAGCCTTGGCTGTTGAACAACTGATTCATGAGCATTCCAGTGGAGTTGGGGCACCTATTGATTCTTCTACCAGCACAACCTACACTTCTGCTTTAAATTTGTACTCACTTTTTGCTTGATCCACAATTTTCCAGTCAAACCCACTATCAATGTCACAAAGTCTTGCTTTTCCCAACATTTCTTTACCTCTGGTAAAACACCACATGCCTGCCAGCTCATACCTAACAGCTCACATCCCCCATCATCAACAGCCATTACAGCCAAGTCCATCATGACTAGGCAACCCACTTCTGTTCCTATCACTTGTTTTCTCTGATTCTGACCCACTCATCATTCCTCCCATTGCCCCACTTCCCTCTCCTTGATTCTAATTCATCCCTATTCTAGGCCAGACCCCTGTGCATAGTATATAAGCTAGATAGAATTCACCTGGTCCCCCACCTTGACCTCTTGTTGTTGGGACCAGGTGAGCACTCTTGTACTCCTTGTATTTATAGTATGCTAACACTTGTTGTTGGGACCAGTACTGCTACTGCCTCCTGTCTGGGTTGAGCCCCTGCTCCTAGCTGCTGCCACTGTTCTTCTGTGATCTTAACTTACCACTTCATGACAATCAACATTTTTAGTTTTTACATTGTATTCATGTGCAGAAATGAACACTGCGAGAGTGTTGACTCTTACCTGTCTGGCATCTGCAATCAGCTGGAGCCCTTTTTTCCCAGACATTTGAAAAATCAGGTCTTCCATGTTGGTAGCCCCCTTTAGAAGAAAGCTACCACTTTCAATTCCTCATTTAAAACATATCCTCACTCTTCTTCCAACACTGTTCACACATGAGAACTTACTTTTCTGCTCCATGTTGCTCACCAGTTGGTTCTTGCTAATGTGCCTAGTGAAATTCACTATTCCAGACAACAAAGACTTGCTTAACTTTTAAAAGGTCACTCATCATTCATCAGTCAGGTGGTTCAGCCATGTGTTCATTTTTGACCTTCCTGCCCATAAAGGGGATCCATTCTTCAAAGGAAACTGCATCATTGTTTGACAACACCCTTGATTTGACTGAACTATTGACCCTTATGGTCTCCTTTTGTCAACTACATTCATTCTCGTGATCACCTCTCCCCCACTCATTGGCAGCTATGGCTGTGCACCAATGGGACTATGCCATCTCATTCATGGCTTATGTGTCACAAAGTGTGTACTACTCTTATTTTCCTATGGTCTCTTTTTCCTTTCCCTATGATACACGATATCATCCTCGTTTCATCTTGAGTATACCTTCATTCCACCACTTTCCATTACCTTCTGCTACGTTCTATTAGTTTCTGCATGATACCAGGTCACGACATCATAGGTCACATGCCAGGTAGTATATATAGGACGACTTGTCACCTAGTCCCCCATCTTGACCTCTTTGTCTTGGGACTAGTTGCTGACTGTCAAGCCTCAGCTCCAGTCTCTGCATGTTTGCTACTGGCGCTTCACCACATTAGGTCAAGATCATCTACTGCATGGGCACCCTTCCAATAAGGCTGTCTCTGCAGGCCATACTGCTTCATCATGTCTCCAACATTTAGTGCATCCAGACCCGACTCCGAAGAGGAATCTGAACAGGAGAAAGTTGATTGCTCCACACTATCGCATGCATATGATGTTACCGACGATGAGCACG
>MU128217.1:0-10027 GCA_014904975.1 Marasmius fiardii PR-910
AGCGAAAAACCCACAGTGCGGATCTGTCAAGTGGAGTAGCTCCACCGGCTCTGGACCTACGGAGTACAACAACCTAATATTGATGGTCTTAACACATTGTAGGGTTTGTTGGCCTTGTATCACTTTCCAGAATCCTAGACCCTGTTTTTTTTTTTTTGAGATTTTTGCCATATTCCACAGAAGAATGATGTAGAAATGATCCGGATGAATTTTTCGAAACAACGGTAGTACGGTACAGAAAAATTGACCGTCCTACATCTGAACTCGGTGAAGCGGTTCATTTGCCTTCGGTGGGGGTGGACAAAGTTTTTAGTAGCAGGATTCCTCGAGTGGAATAACTGTTCTGTTACTCTACGGGGAGGAAAGCAGGTAGATTCAATTTGTTATCACAGTTTTCAGAATCTAAAAATAGGTGAACGTACCTCGACATTAATATTGATTCTAAGCTACGCCCAGCTTGAGCCAATTTAGTGCTTGACATGGCTTCAAGATGGACGGTCCGTTGAATGACATTAGCTCGGACCGGAATTCCTGGGACCTGCAGCCCGTTGATTTGGAACATCGACCGGAGCAGAGGAAAGGGAAACAAAAAAACTTTTCGTTCGAAACTAGCGGCTCTCAGCCACGTAACACAGGCCCCAATCTCGGTAGGTCCGTGGGCTTGGCGACAACTTGACCGGTGACCAGTGGCTTTAGCTTCGAAATTTGAACCCCTCGTAGAAGAGTCGAGTTTCGAGCAAAAGATTTCACACTCGCGCACGTTTGACTGGTCTGGTGAGTACAATTCTATGTCGCTTAGAATGGACAGATTCTCTGATTCATATTCTGGGCTACGACTCCAGGGCTTGGAAGTCCATCGAACAAAGCCACTTGACGTGAAGAATTTTTGAGTCGAGGCACATCAGAACACCGGGTTGCGGGATTAAGTCACAGCCTGGATATCTTCCATTCATTGACATTCAACGGTGATTCAAAGGCTGAAGATTCCGAAGTGAAAGGCGTGAAAACATGCAAAATTCGAACTCGTGTGTGAATCATTATGCAGGGTAATACGCCAGCTGACGGACGTTTTTCATCCAGTTTCGCTGTCACGGTCAATTTGGAAGAAAGTGAAGGCAAGGGAGGCACCAAGTTGCGTAAGACGTACCTATACTCGACGCTGCGCCATTCAAGTTTCCCCCCGCCCCCAAAGTACAACTAAATTTTACCTCCCTGGAGCGTCAACATCAAGCTGAGTTATCACTTTCTAATCGGTGATGTGCTCGAGATGCTTCTTGAAATCAAAGCTTTGTAAATGAGCCATACGAAGACCCCAGGCAAGTATGTTATATCCATATTGGGGATGACTTTTATCTGGTAAAACTCAAACTGTCAAAGACATGGACAGATCTTCAAATATTCTCTTACTACTATCGTCTGAATGATTTTGGCCTTAGGAGCCAGCCCCGGCTCTGCCGTGCTTGGCAGTCGGAAAACTCAAACACCGATACTGATTCCACCACCGTCATCATGAACCGCAAACAAGATGTCGGTGTGGGTTTTTGTTGTAAGCTTCTCAGTGTTGCGGCGTTACAAAATCTTGGAACTCACCTAAGCCGCCTGCCCCCGTTCAACGTTCATGAATGACCCGCTAGGCGCCCCAGCTCAGATTCTTGAGCCAGCGATCTCCATCGTCTGAGGGCTACCTCAGCAGCGTTGTCTGCTTGTGGTACCTTGTTTGTAGTAGGTTCAGCTCGGTGCTGATGCGGACGTCTCGATGGCTCTCGTTTTGTCAAAATCAAGAGTCCTCCTTTTTGGAGATCCTGGAATGCATGTGTGCTCATTCGGCCTTTTACTTGATAGCTAATTGCATAGGAACATATTGACGGTCAGAGCACCAAAATGTACGAGGGAGCAAGCGGAATTCCCCCTCGTTCGTGAACTAATTCAATGACTGAGATGTCGGCTGACCAGGAAGGAAGAGAAAGAAGGGTGAATGTCACGAATTGGATGCAGTTCCAGGGGGCTGTCATTCCTCCCAATTCAGACTAGAGAAGGTCTTACCGTGCCTACATAGGTAGTACCACCCCAATAACAGTTAGACCACATGTCGCAATATATGCAGGGACAACGCTCGATTCAACTGCTTGGGTATACAATGCCATTATTGCCAATTTCACTTGAATAATTGAGGTTATGGTGTGACAGACAAAAATAGTGTGTACTCGACGTATAAAAGCAGTCCAAGGTGCATTGAAGTGGTCAACAAACTCGAAAGTCCTCTCTTGAGCTTGCACACACTTATTCACATAAAATGTCCGACGTCAAAGGCTTCAACATCCAAAACGTTGGCACTGCCAAATACGTTGACCTCTTTGGGTCCAACCCTGCTCCCGGTACCCCCGTCATTGCCTGGACCCTCAACAACCAGACGACGGGTAGCTTGAACCAACAGGTCAGCACTTCGTGCACCATTACTGATTTGAAAGGACTTACCTTTGCCAGTGGCGTATCTACAATTCGAATGTTGGAACCAATAGGTACTTCATCCAGGCCGTCAATCCGCCATCCTTTGCATTTGTTGGCGATGATGCAGCGCAAGTGAGCACTCGCTTGAATAGACGATCACCGTTATAGATCGTAATACCTGCCCATAGAACACCCAGGTCTCTGCCGACTGCCAGTGCATGGATTGGGTGGTTACCCCCCTCCAGGACGGTAACTTTCCTACTGGTGCTTACACGTGAGTACCAGGTTTTCTGCACTTCACGCATCAACTGACCCGCCTCTAGTATCAGGCTCCCCAAGAACAACTTGGCTTGGACTGCAACCGCTGACAACAAGGTATGGATTTACCTATCTTGCGATGCCTAGTTTGACGACGATGGCCCAAACACTCAGATCGTCCTCCAAAAATACGACGCTAATAACAAGAATCAGCAATTCAACTTGAAGACAATCGTCTGAACCCGATGAGAAGGGATCTTGCAAAAAATCGGAGGGCCTGTCTGATGTATCACAGTAAATAAAGAACGTGCTTGTAGTGTGATCAATAAAGAGTGTTCTTGCGTTTCACAAGTGAGAATTACTAATATTTACGCAGGCGCTGTAAATATTGAGGGTCGATAATGGTCGAAGAACAGCATTTTGTGTAAAAATTGTCTGGGTCAACGAAGATTAGCTGCGACTCGTGTGATCAGAGCTCATAATGTGCAAGGCAAACCTCTAGTCGACCTTCACAGCTACACAGCTGCACACCCTCAATGTCAAACCCCTCGCAAAGTTGACGCGCACGTTCGATGAACGTAAGTTTGTGTACATGCTTTGACATGGGAACCCTTGAGCTTAATCCACTCTGAGCCGGCGGATTTGAGCCCTATACATAGAACGATGTTGGCGATGAGAATCTCAGCTTCCGGCAAACCTACTGCCTCGGACATAACGGATGAGAACCATACACGCACCCAATACATCTTCTGCTTTCATCAACAGAGTGACTTTGTACATGACCCAAGGTGAAGTCAAGTTATATCCTGACGTTCTCACCGGTTTAGAAGTAGGTGAACGTACCACAACTTCACTTATCGAGTTGGAAGCTAAACCCAGCTTGAACCAATTTGGTGTTTGACATAGACGGACCCTTGAGTGACAATATTACATGACCTGGGACTGGGATTCTTGCAGCTTGGAGCAGAGAAAGCCTTCGTTCGAAATTCGTCGCCGGCCTTGCACCCACGTGACTCAAATGTTATCTGATCGATCATCTCGCAGGCCCGCATTTCACCACCGTAATAATAAACGTAAAAGCTTGCCCGATTGCTTGGACGACCGCAAAAATTAACCCGCCCGCTATACGTCGTAAAAGAATTCCTTTTATGATTAGAATTACGGTCGTGAAATCCACGTCTGCCCGCCGTGCCAGTAGGAACAAATTGACACGAAGAACCTTTCAGTCGAGAGCACATCACGTCCATCTTCGAATTCCATTCAACGGCGAGGATGTGATCCAGCAAAGTGCGAACTAGGGTGCGAATCATCATGTTACTTTCATTCATCAAGGTAAAACGCCAGCTGACGAACGCTTTGCATTAAGGTTTGCCCTCACGGCCAATTTCGAAGAAGGTGAAGACAAGGGAGGCACCAAGTTGCGTAAGACGTACCTATACTCGACGCTGCGCGATTCCCCCCCTCCAAGGTACAATTAAACTTTACCTCCCTGGCACGTCAACATCGATATCAACCCGAGTTATCACTAATCAATAATGCGCTCGGGATACTTCTTGAAAATTGAAGCTTTGTGTGATGACCTCAGACAAGTATTTTCCATGATTTTGATCTTCATAATTGAAAAATGTAGTACTTAGGAGCCAGCCTCGACCCTGCCGTGCTTGCCAGCTGGAAGTACGATTCTAGCACCGATACTGATTCTATCACCCGCAAACGAGATGTCGACCTAGGTTTGGGTTGTAAGCTTCTCAGTATTGGCTTCACAAATTCTGGAACTGACTTACCACCGACATGCAAACAGAACAGTTGTGGATCGGATAAAATCTAGCAGCGATTCTTTCAATCATTGGCGCGTTACGCAGCTGAACTAAATCATCCCAGAGCTCGATATTCCCGGTGGTAGATGATTGTCATACACTCGCTCGTGGTCTCATGAAGCCATTGGTTGGAAAGTAACGATCTGACCATTTTTGGCCACTGCGATCAATCGAGTCACTAATACCTTGCATTTTACATAGATGGGTTGAGGGTTCCAGCCACACTGGCAGCACCGGGCATCACCGTGACTTGGGGAGCCGCCCAATGTGCCCCCAAAGACCGAGAGAAAGGGTGAATCTGAACTGAGTGCACCATTCTCAGCGAGACCCTCAGTTATAGTGCTCATGCTCAAGCCAGTCTTTAAAGCACGGATTGAATGATGACAACCCACCCCATGTTACCGCTAGTGCGCAAATTAGATGGCTGTCGTTAATGAAGCTTGTGAGGTTTTGAGTAATCCAGGCGAGTAAAATGTTACCTGTTCTCTGTTTTCCGTAAGCTCATTCTCTGACACAGAACTGCGTGCGCAGTTTGATGCTGGACCCCAACAATTCTTATGGTGGTGGTGCTGGTGGCCTGTTAACGTTCACGTACACTTGCTCGGACATGGAGGTTTTGGTGATATCCGGTGGCAATCATCCACAGTTCTCCCAGCAGGGTGGCGGAGGTGGCCAAGGATTGAACTTCCGTTTCAGTCATTAGAGGGGATGCATGATCCGATTACTGTGTTGCACGGATATGCCATGTATACCATGTACAAAACATTGTGCTGAGCGCACCCACTATGCTTATCGCGCTTGGCCCTGAATCCAGCACCGAGCGACATTTTGACATTCAAACCTACGGACTTGTATGTTTGGAACGTTAAAGCCATTCCCTGTTCGAGTCCTTCGATGACTCGACAAATTTCATGACCGTAAATCGTGGCTGTAATCTCGTCGTTATCCAAACGCCAGACGCCCAGAGGATAGGCTTAAAGGCCGCTCACCATTTCTTGGCTTTGCGTGAACCCCTCTTGGGATGGAGCACTACTAGTTTCTCAGTCATTTCCGTGTTCATCCGAACAGTATCCACAATCATAGAACTCGAGAATGAGAGAGGCTCAAGTGCGACCGAAGCTCTCGTATATTGCTAAGGCCCCGGAGAAGTCCTATAATGAAGCGATAAACGAAATGAGCCGGGAATGAAAGATCCATACTCACGCAACACGATGAACATTCGAATGCGTAACCCCACTATTAAGAACTTCTAACGCGTCGTTCACAATGTAGATTGCATATCCTAAAATGGGCTATCAGAGTACCAAAATGCTGTTAGAGAAGTACGACTTCACTGCTAAGCTGGTTCCAAATGGATTGTCACGGCTCGCAACCGTCAAGGCCCCTTGTTTAGAGTTATCGGTACTTTAACACAAATGGTGTAAAGCACGATGTTGCTACAGTCGATGAATGCATCGAGATGTATGCGAGTGCGTGCATGGTTCTCATCGGTGCTTTCCCTCCAATTGATACGCACAATGCTCTTCCTCATTCTCACTACCGAGTGTGTAATCCTTCGTTCCTATTATTCAGCATACTAACGAATCCAATCTACTTCAAGTCTTTCCTTGTTCACTCCGTTTCGTATCTCTATCATAAATATGTTTCAATCATAACCGGATGGATACACGAATACTGTCGATGGGAGTCCAACAACACGATTTTGTATTCAGGAATGCTCTGCAGGAGATCAATTTCACGTATACCGGTTGTACTCCGCACTCGCGGAAAGGGAAGCCGAGAGAGTTAAGTAGTCGAGATCTGATACAAGACGGAGTTCAGCAGTCGACCCCGGTTCGAGAAACATAACTTACTCCGACCCCCACTTTCTCCGCAATGAGCACAACGTTTCCCATCCGACCTCGATCCTGTTAACAAACCACCCCGGCATGTAGTAGAGTCGTCGTAGGGTGTTCAGTGGATGACAATCGATCAATTGCGGCTGCGTACGGGCTAGGGTGGGTCACTGCTTATCAGCTCAGCAACTGGTTCGAGTCTAGATATGTAGGGTGAAGAGAGGTACATGCATTGATAATTAGCTGCGATTGTACATACCCTTCGTGCGACCGAACTAGCGAGATTAGTCCAGATCTTGGCATGTTGTGGACCTGGCAAGCGAACTCCCGTTGAATCTTAGGAAATCTGAAGTGTGAGCAAGAAGCCCAAACTTGCGCACGCCGATCGGCTCGGTGAGTGGAATTGAATAGTTCAACAGGTACCGTACGTAACAACTAGATTTGTATCTGATGTGGATGGACAGACCTTTGAATATGAATAATATCCTAGTTAAGAATCCGGGGTCTGTTGAGTGCCGGAATGGTTCTGTCGAACGGAAATGTTGAAGGTGAGTCACCAGACACAGCACTGTACTTCGGTCGTGTTTCCGATGTAGCGACTTTTTCAACAGCCTTCCAGTTGAATTATTGGGAATACAGGCGTAATGACAGTTGAGTCTCTCTACTACCCTTGAATAATTCAAGCACGACACAACCCAAATGGCGTGTCAAGAAATCCCTTTTCTTATATCGGTAACGTGAATCTCGCCGTGCGTAATCGTCACGGACGAATATCCAGGCACACTGTTCCAGATGGAAGACCCACTGCAGACCCGAAGGACCTCAGCAAACTTCCGTATGCCACTCATTGTGACCTTCAAGAGTAGAGAGATAATGTGTCTTGACCCTTCAGCGGCCGTCTTCCCTGTACCCAAATGGAGGGACCTTTTAAATTTGGGCTACGGCGTTCACATATCAGACCACATGGGGCTAGTGGTCCCCGCCCACCTTCAATGAACACATGTGGGTGGGGGACCATGTCACCCCGTGGCCCGTCTTCATGGTTTAGTATTAATTAACTTCCGTGTGTCTAACTTCTGACTTTTTTAGGCTTCCGCCTAGTTTCGCCGCAAGGAACCCGGTCGAGAACAGAGTACCCACACACGACAGCCTGAGGTTAAACTTTTGAGGGTAGTGATGAACTATGAGTTTACGAAAAACTACTCACGGAACTGTTTACTGAGAGAAGTCCAGCACATTGGTGCCGCTACCAAGAATTCATCTCATTGATCAATGATGAGTTTAACAAGAGTACTTGTATGTTCAGTCTCCCGACTCTTTTTGATTCGGCCATGACTCTGTATTGGGCGTCGGACGCAGAGGAATCCTGTTGTTTACCGGGAACAAAGGCCACCGTGATTGCAGAAGATTTGTCTACCTCTCATCCTTCACCAGGCTTGTGCTCAGCAGCCTGGGGGTCAGTTACATCCTGTTCTTTGATCAGTGCTGACTTGAACTACCGTATAACTCATGCTATACAGTTTTTAAGGGTAGAGTAGTATAAACCAAATGATTGGGGATTATGAAATTTATATTGCCTGAATGGACATCTCTGCTCAAATTGCAAGTGATTTTATGCCCATAAATGTGGTGAGGTCAAATTTATGCCATGGTTTCAGTTGCATTTGCCATACTTTTGGGGGCTGTTCAAGTGAGGAATGAGACAATAGTCAAGGATTTGAGCCAGACTTGATACATAGCTTCAGCAACCTGTCCAGCTTGCATAAAAATAATATAGCCCAGAAAAATTTAGGGTGAGGGGGAGATTCTGCCCGAAACTTTGACTTGTGGTCTCAAGTACAAAACAGCAATTGAACGGTTGGGAACTTGAACCAAGCTTGGCACATAGCTTGAGTAGACATATCCAATCATATTACAAGCAGTTGCAGACCTCAGGAAAACCTCACATCAAGGTGTTATTCACAGCATATCTTTTGCATAAGACATTTTGAACAATTGAGGATACTCAGTAGCAAACCAGATGGTTGGGATAATGGGACTTGTTCTAGACTAGGGAAATAGCTCTCATGAGTCTACTTGATCATAGTAAAAATGGTTCTAACCTTTGAGGACTACATGACAGGGTGGAACATATGTACATTTATACTCCCATGTCAATGGTTGAGTGAAGAAGAGTCCATGTTCAATGATTTATTACCACTATACAACACTGTTCTTGAGTTTGTTTACTTGGTGTTCATCTTTTTCTTTCTTTTTTGCTGGGTGGAAAGACTCATGACAGCTCTTTGTAGATAAATATTGTAAGTTTCTGATGACATGTAAGGCATATGTAACGGATCACCCGGTATCGTTTGTACAACATATATCTTCTATCTTTACTGACTGCTCTATGCCTTTCAACTATTGGTAACTAAATAATATTCAAAGAAGAGGCTATCAATTTTAAAAACCGCTTAATTTTTTACTTTAATTCTAATTTTACTTTCATTATTTTCACTCATAGCCATTACTCTTTCAATGAATTTTTCTATATCCAATGTTATTTTTTGTAAATCTATTCCTAATGTAATCCATCAACTTTTCTTAAATCCCGGTTTCAATTTTACTCTTAATTTTAATTTTATTTCCTTTATCCTTTACTTTGTCTGAGTATCCATACGTTAGGATTTGTGGTCCCAAACGAAGTAATTACTATACTAGTTTGATCTACTAGAGCTTATAGCAGTGTTCTCTGGGTAAGTTCTTTGTTACTTAGTTTTATCATGTCTTGCTGCTGCTGAAGGGATACTCACAGAGTTCTTCCCTCATTAGCTTTGAGGTATGTACTCTAGTGTCTTTCTGTGCTATCCTTTCATTTCTTATTCACTACATCTTGTTGGTAAAAGTCACATCTCAAGAATCTTAAGAATCCCAACATCGGGGCATATCATTCATCCATCAGTGTGTCTATAGTAAGGTAGTGAAAGTGAGCTATATGCAAAAGAGCAAATTTTAGGCCATTTTTCTAAGCCAGGGAAATACTCTGTATATTGCTTGATTTTCTATACATTCAACTATACTCAAAGTTTGAATTTATAGAGGTTTATTCCAAAAAATACCTCAAAAATGACACTGATTTCCTCAGTTTAATGTGGAATCCAAAAGGCCTAACTTAAGTATTGGACTACAGATAAATGTATAAACACTTGTTAAGAACTGAAGATGTCCAGATTGTAAGTGCCTGCCTGTACCTAATGGTAGAAGTTAACTTCACATATTGTTCTTCGCAATCCCAGGGCTGAACATAGGTGCAGCATTTTCAATGGGTGGGTAAGAGCTCAGGTCTTATATTCCAAATTTACAGCCTCAAGGCTCCAAAAATAAATCATATTGCAATGACCATTGACTCGGAACAGAAATGTATCCTCGTGAGTGTAGTATGGGCGCCTATCTACAAGATTCTTGGCTGACAATTACTAGCAGTGAGCCAGTGGCAGGATTGAAGGTCCTGATGTGGTATGAGAAATGAGGATCATTGAAACCTATGAAAGGGCTCTGAGGAACTCATTTCAACCAAGCCCAGTTCTTCCCTTAGTGTCACAAAGTGTGTACTATTCTTATTTTCCTATGGTCTCTTTTCCTTTCTTCATGATACACGATACTATCCTTGTTTCATCTCTTGAGTCTACT